>BMAO01017605.1:0-229630 GCA_019973975.1 Trichonephila clavata
CTGCGTTAAGACTTCAGGTTAGTTGACGCTTGCATATCACGTGATCTCGAGAAACGTGATTCTAAAAATTCCAGTTTAACATCCATTTTGAATTCGTGATCATCATATTAATCCTCATATATTTTATTTTTTCCTCAAATGTAGACTATGTGCGTCGAGTTTGATGAATTAAAATCCGTTCAAGAGAATAAAAAATTATGAAAGTTTCTATGTAACTCCATTTTTTGTCCTAAATTTGAAATATTTGTCAAGCGATTTTTGAAAACTCGCAAATTAATGATTGAAACCGATATAAAAATATTTTCAGAAATCAGGGAATAATTACTGATAAATTTTCCTTGTTTATTGCTTTTTCGAATTTTTTTTATCGCATTCAAAAACAATGAGCTAGTTTAGGCGTGAAGAGGAAAGTAGAATTTCATGAGGATCAAATTATATTCACCAATCCAAAATCGCTCGTAAATCGAAGCGTCAAATTTCGATAATATCAGAAAGAGTATCACATTCGCAATAAAATATTCGTTCTATTTGAACATATTTCCTGGATAAAATATTATGTAAGTGTACTAAACTATGCTTGGGGACATGAATTTGAAAGTTGGATTTCACGAGATTAAATTCCTTTCCCAACTCAAATAAAAAAAGTTTAAATTTAAACACACGAGTTTGAGAGTAAAGAGATGTGTGATTGTGTTAAATTAAATTTGCGAAAAATAGAAGCACATTCATTATATTGTTCATCACTGAACCATTTATTGACACAGTTTTTATTTAATCGTTTTGACTGAATATTTAAATCTCCCTGGAAATTTTCCAAATATTAAAAACTCGTTTGATGATTCAGATTTCAAGTTCTGTTATGGTTGTCAATTTTAAAAATCGCCAATAAAAGACAGTATTACATTTTAATACAGTAATATATCTACACTATCATCACTAAAATTGTTACACCATAAAGTAGGGTGATAAAATGTGAAACCTGTACTATCTTAGAACAGGTTCGCCTCGTCAGAGCTCAGGTGCCTCCCTCTAGGGAGTAAACTGAGCATCAAAATTACCTGTGGTGATTGGTATCTGCCTGTACGGTGCCGCACTAAAAAGAGATACCAACTTCCGGGAATGTACTAGGTCTGGAATGGTAAAGCACCAATCCACAGCCCATTAGAATTTTTAAAAATGTGGAATTTTCATGAAAAAGACGCTCTGATAAACAAATGATTAATAGCTAAGGACAGTCGAATTACATAGGAGGAAGTAATCGCATTTATAAACTCTGTATAAAAGAAAAGTTTCAGTGCGGGTTCTCATTGGGAAATCTCATGGAAATGTAAGTAGTTTGTAATAGCAGTAAGTATGTATTGTAGCTTGTAAGATCATGTTAATCTCTGAAGAACCGGAGAATATATTGAATATATTATTCTGACAATTATTCCTTTCTGAATATATTATTTCTAATGACAAAATGAATTATAATTATTTAATTATTACATTTTATTCATTATTCTAGTTATATTTTTACTTAATTAACTCGAACAAAAACGACATTAACAAAAAAAAAATGTTTTAAAGAAAACTCTCAACTCAACAAATTGCAATGATTTTACCGTGGCTGAAAATAACGAATGTTTCTGACGCCTAGTTTCAACTAAACGACATAGCATTTCAGACATGCAAATTTTTGCTCTTAACTAACGTATGTTGCACTTAACATCTCAGTTAAAAATAAATCAAGTGCACCATTTCTTAAGTGTCTAAGAATTTCAGATACGAGAATGTGACAAACAAAATGAGCTAAGCAACAAAGATTAAAAATAACAAACACGTGACTTTTTAGAAGGTTTTCTGGTTCTTTTCCTAGAACTTTGAATGATAAATAATATTTACACAAAGGAAATAGCAAAAACGCATATTTCAAGTACACCTTTTACCTAAATATCAAAATTCCAGCAAGTTCGAGAATTTTCCATTTTGCTTGGCCGTCTCTTCTTCCGTCACCTAGGAAACAGCATATTTCATTAAAATATGTTTTACGGTTTTGAAATTATAAATGGTAGTCAAGGAAAATAAATTTTTCAACGCAAGTTCATTATATTTCCTCTGTTGGTACAACTAGGAAAACACACTAATAAAAGAGTTTTGATGTGTTCTCTATTAAATTACCTTGAAGAATCACAGATGTTTTTAAAAGAATTTCATTGTGTCAATTAAAACAGAAATGTTTTAATGTCTACCATTTTTTCTCCTGATGCATTTATCCTTTCAAAAAACAATTTCGATTGTTGTACTTTATATAAGGTGTGATTTATTTTTGCTGTTTCTTAAGTATTAATTATTCCGTATCAATCACTTTTCATATCAGATAAATTGAGCATTTTAACGTTAAACAATGATTATGAACGATTAGATTTAATTACAATATATTTAAATTATTTGATTAATATTTATTTTATCAAATTGTAATATGATTCAATTTGATAATTTTTAAAACATATTGTTTGAAAATATTTTGAAAATTGCATGTGTATGCATTCGTGTCAAAATTCTTTCAAGATTACGCTTGCTATGTTTTTTAAAGACTCGGATGAATTTTCTATTGAATTCGAAGGGTTTATTTCCATACTAAACGCACTTATTGACCTAAGCTAAATTTCTTATCTAACATTTGATATAAATATTTTCGAAAAAATTATAAAATCTCTACCATGAATAAAATATTCCTTTAATAATTGTATAGAGACGCGAATTCTCCATTCGAAAATTATGAAGCAGGGTCCTATTAAGATATTAAGATAATCGCGTTTTACTGAATTTGACATTAGTTTTGCTTGTTTGATTGAGAACAAATTCGTGATTTATGTGGATTGTTGTTGTTTTTCTTTTAGAGTTAAAATTAAATGAAACTCATACTTTAAATCTAACTGAATCATGTGAAATAGACCACAAATTTATGCACATTAAATTTTAAGGCATTAAATCATAATGTTAATTTTAGTCGATGGATGAAGAGTTGGAAAAAAAAAATAAATCTCTCTTTTTCCCTTCATTTCATTCTTTCTCTTCACTTATCACTACTAGTCTTCTAAAACGTAAATTCAAATATACCGGTTACACATATACATATTTACTACATAAAAGTAAAGGGTTCTCGAAAGCCGTACCATACATATTATTCTTAAAATACATGCTTTACTCAAGAACATTTAATAAACCAGTTTCTAAACTAATAAATTACCAGTTTCATCCACCCAAATACATTGGCGTAACATATACCCCCGCATAACATAACTAGTACCCCTGAAGACCCTCCGCGTAGAGAGGGTCCATTCACATCAAATCTGTCGAGGTTCAAAAGTACTTTTGATGTGGTGAGGAAGATAGAAGAAGGGATGCCAGTTCATGTGCTGTCCTCGTCATTTAATGAAGGTTCAACATTACGAGGTCTGTCGCCAATGATCCTTGTGCAGTTTTATAGTCGAGGTCTGAGTGAGTGAGTGAATATTAACGTCGCACTGTTCAGCTACACGAAGGCTTTTGGCGACGGATCGCGAAATTTTGAACCATGATCAAGTGACAAAGACGACACCTGAACTCTCGCAACCCCTCTCCTAACTACCACACCACACCAAACGGAGAATGTTTGAGCTCTCGACAGATTTCACGTGCATCGCTCCCTACACGGCGGTACTGGGCTTGAACTCATGACACGCTAGCCATGATCCGATGCCTTGACCACTTGGTTACCGCGGCCACTTTTAGTGGACGTCATTGTAACTCTTACTCTCATTCAAACTTAATCAATTCACCTTTATTTTATAAACTTATTAATCATACAAAACTTCCCTATTTAATGAAAATGTAAACTAATTATTTGTGAAAAGGTAATATAAAAAGGTAAACGAGAAATATATTTAAACGCAAAAATAAACATTTTTCCCTCTTATCGATCAAAATATTTCTAATAACAGATTTTCTTAATAATTTATGCCCTTAGTAACAGGATCTGCATCTTCCATCTAACCAGTCCACTAAATATCTCATTACCTGATGCGCATCCTCTAGTTCTCCAGGAAGAAACAAAAATTATAATTTTCGAACAAATTGCAGGGCAGAACCCTCTTCATTCGTCGTGCGGCATCTTTTAACCGAGGAAGAGTAAAACGCCCACGCTTTCATGCTAACAAGTAATCAATAATATTTTCATCGCCCAAAAGCTCGGCTTCTCTTAACTTTTTGTTTTTCTTCGGCGTTGAATATCGTATTTGGGTCGAGAAAGTACGAGTGGGCTTTCCGAGCGATTATTATTCCGGAAAATATTCATTTCCAGAAATATTTCTTCAGGAAAGAATATTATTATTGATGTGGTGTTGATTTGGAATGTTGACGTAGAACATGTTGTTCCCGTGACTACCTAATTCACTAAAATGTGTTAGTTTATGGTAAAAATGTTTTGTAAAGCTACACTTGAGATTAAGATATGCTCTTAAAATAATGTGTATAGCTTTCTGGTTGATTCAAATAATTTCATATTTGAAAAAATAATTTATCACTTGTGTATTACATTTATATTTCTTAACTCGGGAGATGGCGCACGCTCGGTACTAACGTTAGTGGTCACGTGGGGTGGCCGGGTCAACACAACCCTTTTTCTTAATATTATTTAGAAAAACAAAAGATAAAATCGTAATTCTCTCGAGAATACTTTAATTATTAGAGAAAGTACACTTTCCTACTTTTAAGGATTTTTCAATTTTTCTTTGATGATTTGAGAAAAAAATCCTATCAAACTGACCAAAAACGTTTCCAATGTACGTGACTTTAATAAAGGACACAAATCACAGACACTTTTCACTAACATTTCAGGAATGATATTTGCAGGCACAATGCCATATTCCGTTCAAGTTATTGTCATTTTATTGTCGTTTGATGATCGACAAATAGCATATTGAACATTTTCTTGCTTGTATTTTTTGGCAGGGTACAGTGTGTCTTTTAGTACACTTGGGACTTCATATCTTTCTTGATGGAGTTTTCTTAAGCAGCAATTAAAAAATTTCCTTTCAACTGAGACGTTTCGTGTTCATCGCTTTTCTCAAATTTACTTTCGCCGTTCTGATTAATATCAATTATTTCATCAGGTTCTTCCTTTGCTCGATCAGTTTCAACTGCATTTTCAATAGAAATCGCTGATGCATTTCTTTTTACTCTGTTTATTTACATTCATGAACCATAATCAGTTGTAAAACACAGCAAACAAAACCAGTAAGGTGTTCATAGGAGAAAATTGCAGCCTTTTCATTAAAAATACTTTGGAATAAATGTGGTCGCGCGGGGAACTTAGTCTCCCCCCCCCAAATACAGTAAGATTGTTAAAAAAAAATTTGCCATTCCCAAAAAAGAGGGTTACACGTGACAAATACATTTTAGTTCCCAAAAAGACTCATATAGGAGGATACTGACAATGTCATTGGTAAACCATGGCCAGGTGACAAGAACAACACCTAAGCAATCACCCCACTTTTCTTTCACATTTTGCCAACGTGAGGATTTTGAACTTTGACACATTTAAGGTACACAGCCCTTTTACACAGTTGATATCCAGAGGAACTTGTAGCCGCAGTAGCCTAGTGGTCAGGGTTACGAACCTAGTACCGCTGAAGACCTGCCGTGCCGAGAGCTCAAACGTCCTCCCTTTGGTATGGTGTGGTAGTTAGGAGAGAAGGTGCCAGCTCAGGCGTTGTCCTCGTCACTTGACCATGGTTCAAAATTACGAGGTCCATCACCAAAAGACCTCGAGTAGCTGAATATTGCGAAGTTAATATTCTCACTCATTCAGAGGAACTAAGCTACCGTGTCCATTTGATTACAAAGGGCTGTTAAGAGACAAATCCGAACTCACTGTTACAGATGTTTACTCTCGTTAGTTTTAAATTTCTGCTGCAGTAAAAGGATAATTTATTTCCCATCAAAGATAATTTAACGATAATCCCATCATAAATTATTTCCCGAATCAAAACCACACTCCAAATTCTCAACAAGTTTTAGTGTAAAATGGTTTATCGATATCCAATTCTACGAAATTAAAATAAATGTACCATTAGAACTATAATAAAGAGTTAATAATTACACTGCTGGCCACCGTAAATGCAACACCCTGAAGGAAGCACGCAAATAACATGAAATTTACAACATGCATTAGCGGAGGTGAGATATGCAAATGATTAGAATTTCAGCACAGACACACATCACGCACGCCTGTGGCGCCACCTCAAAGCACTATTTAAGGCTTGGAGATTTCGACGATTTCATGTTCGGCAATTGTGTTTTTCTTGTGGTTTTTTCAAAAAACGATCAGCTTTTGATCACAAGTATACGAGTTCAACAGAGGAAGGATAGTGGCCTACCGAGATTGTGGATTATCTTTCAGGGAAATCGGTAGTCGTGTTGGACGAAACCAAACAGCAGTAATTCGGATATGTGACCGTTGGATGCAGGAGGGTATGACGGACCGACGTGGTCAATCGCATCCACCTCAGGTGAGGTGATTTCGGGGTTTATTGGCGCAAGAGCCGATTTCGGCTATACTGCGCCAAACATTTGTTTTAATATCTGTGGTCTAGACGGGAAGAGAGAAAGAATGAATTGGATGACAAGAAAGAGGGTCGAAAAATAGAGAAGGATCACTAGGGTACCCCGGGTTCGTGAGGCCCGTGTTTACCAAAGACAGTAAACCCCTTGGAAAAATGAAAAGATCACTAGGGACACCTCGGGATTGTGACACCCGTACTCACCTAAAGAAGGTGAGCCCCCTGAGGGGCGCATCCACCTCAGTGCACCACTTCACGTGAGAACAGGAAAATTGTGCACATGGCAGTGACGGATCGCTCAATCACATCACGAACCATAGCACAGCACATTGAGTCTGTAACGCATCATTCAGTGTCTGTGCGTACTAATCCACGCCGTTTACAACAGAGTGGTCTGTCCGCAACACGTCCATTGCTTGGTCAACCCTTGACGTAGAACCACAGACGTCTCCACCGCCAATGGTGCGATGAAAGAAGGATGTGGGCGGCAGAATGGAATGAAGTTGTCTTTACTGACGAGTCACGCATCTGTTTGCAACACTACGATGGTCGGATTCGAGTCTGGAGACACCGTGGAGAGAGGATGCTGAACAGCTGCGTTATGCACCACCACACTGGTGTTATGGTATGGGGTGGTATTGGATATCACTCCTCTAGTACGCATTGCCGGTACTTTAAAAAGCCAGCGCTATATATACATCTCCGAGGTGTTTCTTTTGAATTATATTAATTGAGATAGACTGGATTTTTGTGCTGGATTGCTATCTTGACATTTAGCTAATTATGATGCTCTCTATACATTTCATTTGATGGATTAGCAGTTCCCATATGGTTAATTATCGTTGATTAACTACTCTTAACTCGTACCATATTTCAAACCACTTCGAACAACCCTTTTGCATTCAGTAAATAAATGATGTACTAAGTTAACTCGCATGACGAACAATGTTTTCAGAAATAATTAATCCACTGTAGTACGATTACGTATAGTGAATCTTAATAGTTTTGTTTCATCTACTTAAGTGCTGTGTGGGATAAAAACAGAGACGGGGAATGGAAGTAGCCCGGTAGTTAAATTAACCCGTAATATTACATTTCTGTTTTCCCAATGGGTGGTTGTGATGAAAATAATTTCAGACTCTGGATTTTAAATTCAAAAGAGCCTCATTTTTATGATATAATGTCAAGTGGAAGATACAAAATTAAGATCTAAATTATGATGGGGTTCTTATTACTTGAGTCATATCCACCTCCTTTAATGTTAAATTTATTTATCCAACGAGATCGTAATGGCTTTTTGACCATTTGAGGCCGAGACACCGAATACCAACTGACGACGACGTCAGTCTAGTATTTATCAAGTCCAGTGTATTGGAGCAGGTGGTCACCATCTATCCTGGCATGGCCACAGAGCGGGCTGGCCTCGTCAGCAGCCGGGCCAAGCCAGTGGAGGTAAACCCGCAAAAAGTAATGTTCGGTGGGTAGGCGTAAGCGGGCAACAGCCTCTGCTCTCTCCAGGTGCCCCGAGATAAGACCAGGCACCTGGTGGACCTAGAGGTCAAGGTTTCCCGTGGCTTTCCAAGACCTCGTAATTTTGAACCATGGTCAAGTGACGAGGGTGACACCTGAGCTGGCACCCCTCTCCTAACTACCACAACACACCAAAGGAAGGAAGTTTGAGCTCTCGACAGATTTAACGTGCATCTGGGCTCGAACTCATGACACGCCAGCCACGATTCGATACCTTGACCACTAGGCTACCTCGGCCCTAAGAATATATAAAACTAAAATGTAAAAGAACTATTGAAGACTGTTGAACATTTATAAACAAACATTATATTTTATTACGCCCTCGATGTATATTGTTTCGTTCGTGTCAAATTTTCAGTGTCTGCTGCACTCATCCGTTTTTTTTCTTCATACTTGCTAATGGCTGCAGTGGTCAAGGTATCGGACAGTGGCTGGCGTGTCATCAGGAGTTCGAGCTCAACTCTACTAAAGACCCACTGTGTAGGGAAGCGATGCACGTTAAATCAGTCGAGAGCTCAAACTTCCTTCCTTTGGTGCGTTGTGGTAGTTAGGAGAGGGGTGCCAGCTCAGGTGTCGTCCTCGTCACTTGACCATGGTTCAAAAATTACGAGGTCTATCGCCAAAAGCCCTAGTGTAGCTGCACAGTGCGACGTTAATATTTACTGTCTCATTCATTCATACTCGCATCATAATAAACTCGATTTGATGCTATTACCGATATCTTTGATGTTTATAGGTGGTTAAAAGAAAGCATATATAAAAAAATTCTCTAAATACGATCAGGCAAAGTTGTTGAGGATATACTTAATACTAGAGATAAACTGCGGAAGGGATAAGTCATCGATGAAAGTGGCCAGAATGGACGATTAGATTTTTCCTTTTGAAAGGGGTGGAAATTCAACTTCTGTCATCCAACAAATGTTTTGCCTTCGATTCTAAGCCGCACTCGATTTTCAGTAGCATTAACACTGGGAAAAAAGGAGGCTTAGATTCGAGTAAATTCGGTAATAGAGGATATTGTAGGTCAAATGAAATTTGACTTCTGAGTACCCCAGGGTGCTAGAGAAATAAATTTATCTAGATCAAATTTTTGCATATTTTTCTAGATTTTAATGGTTTTTTATAAATTGTTTTCTTCAAAAATTTTTAAGAAAAGCTTAAATGAGAAGCACATCGGAGTTTCGCGTAATTCAGTTTTGTTTTCTCAGTTTATCATTTGCTCATGAGAATTTTTTTGTGATTATTCATTTTTGTTGCTATGATTTTCAATCTATGGTATGGGTGCATTTAAGATTTTTAAAAGTATGTAAGAAACATTGTAAAAAAAAATAACTATTTTCATTACAGAAATCTACCCTTGAAATAATTTTTGTAAAAAGTGTCAACTGGCATATAACAAATCCTTTGGTCATGAACAAAGAATATACTGAGGAAAAATTTTAAGTACTAATACCTTACTTGTATTGAATATTAAAATAAGCATTACCTATTGCAGAACCGAATATAAATAACAAAGAAATGTAAATTATAGAATTTAAACATTTAAAAGTTATTTGCATATTGTGTTATTTAGGTTAGTAAGTGTCTTGTGTCTATTCTCATCTATTATATTAGAAATTTTTAAGGCTTTTTAGAATTTCGACTAGATGAAAAACTCTGATACTGGCAAAGGTCTTATCAACAGTGGACTTTCATAGTTTTATCTTTCAATTGCTTAAAAATATATATCGTAGAATGTTTCAGCATTTAAATGTCCTGAAAGTGTTTCCTGGAAATTATAGTAATCTCTCCGAGAATTTTACTAATTCTTTAAATCAGTGCCTCTCAAACTTTCAATATTTGCGACCCAATAATCAAGTATAATTTTCATCGCACCTCCACCCTCCATACAATAATAATTTATTGAATTCAATAATACTATACGTTGCAACTAAAGCTACAATACAACTTAAGTGCCACTGGTCCCATAAACGTCTCGCTCAACCAAAACGTTAATTGCCCCGTACGTATATATGCGTCCTGCCGAAGTACAATCTTTTCTGTGCACTGATATCCATAAAATTATTCCTAATGTTTTGGAATGTAATAAAAGGACCTTGACAGTATTTGCACACGATTTACTTATATTTCATAGGATTTGTTTATTTATATATTCCTTTTCTCCCCCCCCCCCAATACATCCCATACGTGTGCCTATATAAAAGGCTGCACTGGGGAGCGAATCGCTTAACTTTTAACAGGCAGTGAAGACATTAATTACAAGCGGAACAAACAATCAAGATAAGCGTTAATTTTTGTATATAATTTCATGTATGGCAAGACCATGGGGACACTGGTAATTATTAAACTTTTTCTGAACTTAGTATTGTTAGATTAATTATAAAATACATCGCGTGCAGTACCGATACATTTATTAATGTATTATACCAGTGTAAATGTGTATTTTATTTGTTTATTATGTCAGAATGTATATTTTTGTTTACTTTCAGTAAATTAATATTTTTTAAATAACCTTTTGTTTTCAATATCCCCCCTCGTACAGTCATCGCACCCCCTCCCTAAAGGGAGGAGCACAGTTTGAGAAAAGCTGCTTTAAATGTAAGTAAATCAAATTCTCTTCAAAACTCTTGCGCGAATGAATATAAAGTGAATAAATGTTTAACTATATAGAATTCACACGGGAAGAATTGTATTGACAAAACATTTAAACCATTCTCCAATATTTCCCAGATCTCTAAGAGCCGGTGACAAACTCATTGGACATTCCATCGTATGACAGGAAATTTTTTTTTACCATTCAGTATTAGTTGTTGAAATAATGGCAGCTGTTACAAATTGCATGTAACTGGATATCAAAACCGTTACAAGGAGTATGGAAAATGTTGAACATAAAATGTTAGCTCACACACAGACACATAGGATTTATTACTTTCACTTTATAGTGACTTTAAAATTAAGAAGGTATAACTAATTGTGCACAGCTGCCAAAAAGTCTATACAATAAAAAGGCATATTTCCTAAGTTATGTCAGCTCGGGCTTTATTTCTTTCATTTAATGGTGACTTTAAATTAAAAGGCGTAACTAATGGAGCATAGCTGCCAAGAAGCTAGAGGTAGAACAAGAACGCATTGTGCTTGAATTAAACAATTTATATTCAATTTAATCGATTATTTCCATGAAGTTTTAGTAATTTAAGAAAAACATTAGGGCCTATCAGAAAGTTCTACCCACATAAAGAGAAATTTTTATTTATTTTCTTTAAATTTGAAAAATATCGAAGTAATTCGTTTCGTTAGGAACATTTTATATACTTCAGCGGTTTGGCTTAAATTTCTACGACCCAATTTTTCTGAGTTAGCAATAAAAATGCACACACATTTATCGTACTATTTTTTATCAACTGGTTTTAAAACTTAAGTTCTTCGAAGTAATTTTATTTCATACGCATATTATTATAATTTAAAATCAAACTTAATAGCTTATAAATACCATAATCACATACTAATTTTATTAACACAAAACTTTAGAAACGAATTTATATTTAACTGAAGAGACAATAAAACACATAAAAATTTTCAAACTGCGAGAATTTGGTTTGAATTGAGGGAGAATTTATGGCTTCCCTCTTCCGTGATGTTTTGATAATGTTTCTTTTGAAGGATTTGCCGCAAAAAACTCCATTCAGTGTGTACACATTAACATGTTATTGCTATTGTGCATCTGGGGGAAAATTAAACTATCTATTGTTATTCATGATACGAGTATGTGTTACTATTTTCTGGTTAATTATTTTTACATTTTTACATGTCTAAAAAAAACTTATATCAAAAGACAGATAAATTTGTTGTTTGAATAATGAAAGGGAAGGTATCAGAATTTTTTTCAACTATAACACATTTTTTTTTAAATTATAAAAACATTATAACGCCCTCTTACATTTTTGAATGACAGTGGAACTTTTGTAAGACTGTCGTTGATAATGTGTTTTGTTAATCAGGTATAACTCTAAATAACTATCCTAATTTGTCCTATTATGTCTCAAGCTTTTAAAAATTTAAGTATAAAAAAAAATTCAAAATTTTGCTTTGTTGCTTAAATTACTATTGCAATAAAAGAATATAAATTGTGTTATTCGCGATAGAAATATAGTTTCAGATTCAAGATTCTTTAGACAATGTCAAATGGATGTGGACAATTTGCTTCCGCCGAGTCGTGGATTCAAGTTCTGAGGAAATTGAAGACCCGTGGCCATGATGTCCTAGTAGTCAAGGTAAAGGACTTGGCAGGCGTGTCATGAGTTCGAGCCGAAGGTCGCTGAAGACCCGCTGTGTCGAGGGGGCTGATTCTCGTTCACTATGGAGAGACTCAAACGTCCTCCCGTTGGCGTGGTGTGGAAGTTAGGAGAAGGGTGCCAGGTCAGGGTCATCCTCGTCATTTGACCATGGTTCAAAATTACGAGGTTCATCGCCAATAACCCTCGTGTAGTTTTATAGAGTGACAAAAATATAGCTCTCACTCACTCACCTCTGAAGCCCCGCCCCTTGTGGAAGAACTGATTAACATAAAATATGTCGAGGCCTCTTCCCGTTAACATGGTGGGGAGGTTTGGTCAATGAGGTGCCAGTACAAGTGTCGTCTTCATTACTTGATTGTAATTCGAGTTTACAAGAATGGTTGACAATAGCACTCCGTGGCCTTCAAGTGTGGCGTTAATTAGTGATCAAAAAAATGACAAAAATAAAACTTGAACCCTGCCAACTATAAACTGAATATGTATATTTATATACGAGGGGTAAATGATAAGTAAGGTCTCCAATAGTTTGAAATAAGTTTCCGACAAGGTAAAATAATAAGAAATATCGGAATGAAGGGAATTCATTACTCTTGCATATTTTAACCTCATTTCTCAACATAGTCACCACTTACAGCTACACATTTGTTCAATTATTCTATCCATTTCTCCATTCCATCCATGAAGAAAGATTCTGGTTGGCTGCGTATCCATGTGCACACGGCTATCTGAACTTTGGCATCCTGGATTCATCATTATGAGCCAGGGAACAAGAGGCAATTCATGGAAAATCGTCAAGAAATTCAAATATTTGATTTCAGCAATAATAAGCATACTCACTATCTTTTGGGATGCAAGTGGTGTGCTCTAAGTGGAATTTCTGACTAAAGGATTGACGGTGAACTCTGACAGGTACTGTGCAACATTACGATCACTCAAGCAACGCATCCGCAGAATCAGACTGGAAAGAAACGTCTTTCTTTAGCATCACGGCATTGCAAGACCGCATTGCAGTGCAAAAACACAGGACGTCATGGGAACCTGAAATTCACAGGGGTTCCACAACCTTCTTACAGCCCAGATTTGGCCTCGTTGGACTTTTGGTTGTTCCCAAAATCGAAGGAGACGTTGAATGGTCAACGTTTTTCAACGGATGCCGAAGTTTAGACAGCCATGCGCAAATGCATACGCAGCCAGTTAGAATCTTTCTTTATAAACGGAATGAAGAAATGGATAAACGATTGAATAAAAGTGTAGCTGTGTTAGTGATGACTATATTGAGAAATGAGTTTTCACACTATGTAAGAGTAATAAATTCCCTTCATTCTGATACCTCTGTTATTTTATTACCAATCGGGAGCTTATTTTATACTACTGGAAACCTTACTTTTATCATTCACCCACCCCTCGTATATAATTTCACAGTATCTTTAAATTGCAGTTGTTTTCAGTTTCACAATTAAAGTAATTATATTTTGTATTTTTTCCAACACTATATTCATTCAAATTTATGTAAATCACGAAAATTCAAAATAAGCACGTCATTTTTCAAAATGCAAAAATACATAATCTGTACTCTTTTGCATGAATTATGACCCTATCAAGGTTTTTAATGGGTTTTTTTATTTCTTTCGTATGCAAATATATGAAGGGCGTCTCTCCCTCTCTCGCGGGGGAGTGGTGACATTTTTATACGAATCATGCAATCAGAAAAATTACTTATTAAACAAAAAATACCTTTACTCCTAAGTTTTAATTTTGAGAATTTTATGTATACTTTTATTCATGCACGTGGTTTTATTTATTCATGTGGTTTAAATATTTTATATTTAAATTCAGATTTATAAATATGTATTCCAAGTGTATTCAGTCACCCTCGTAGAAATATTTAGGAATACAAAATAGAGAAAAGTGAATAATTTATGAATGAAAATTAATATTTTAGTTTCAGATGTAAATTGTGGTATATCATCTCATTTGTAAGATACTTATGAAAATTGTTATTTTATGTTCACATTCGCAGAGAGAGGAAAGAAATACATTTTTATTACTTGCAAGATGTAAGTACCTGATATTTTATTCATTTGTGTTGATATAAGAGGTTATTTTCCAATGTATTTCACTTGAATTTTAAATTGCAGAAAAAAAGCCTTTTATATATAATGAAATAAAACATACTATTTTTATTATCTTTTGACTGATTCATTAGAAACGTCACATTTTGAAGAAATACAGGTTTCTACTGGTGACGAACTTTGTAATTCTTAACCATGGACAGAATAATATCTTTTGAAACAAAATATATAAAACGTAAAATATGGCTCCATTTTCAAAAATGAATTATAAAAATAAACATTTTCACTTACGGTTTATTAAGTTTCACAACGAAAAATTTATTCTGTTAAATGTAATGCAATTTATAAGATGCAATGTCCTCATTTTGCAACATTCTCATTTCAAAATCGCTTCATTGCAATAACAAGCGCAAGTTGTTGTAGGGTTTATCAAATTAAAGTTTGCGACACATGTGCACCCTGCAAAGGTAAGACTTGCTTTTAATTATTTTATAAGTTGGGTAAATACGTACTTGGGGCGTTAGTCAGGCGTTGGGGCCCCCTAGAGTCCTGGGCCACCCCTGTGAGGGGTTCCAGGGGTGTGCATTACGCCACTGTAATGTACATATATACACTGCAAGACGCTCTGTTCATTTGTTATAAACAGTCTCCCGATAATGCACGTTCAGCTGCTTTCTTCCAACCCGCCAACAGCCCGCGCTTGATTGAAGACGAAACTTTCAATGACAATGACATTATTAATAATTTTATAGATTATGAAGACGTACAAGAAGAATTGGATTTTTTGAGAGCGGATACAGCTTTCCAACAAATTGGAAATGCAAACAAAAAAATCTATACCAATTCCGAAAGGAGTATGAAATTTCACAAAAAGAGCTTCGATTATGCATATCTGGTTATCGTGACATTTGCAAGCAACTGACCAACCGACCTTCGTCACAAAAACTTATCTCTTACTTTATGGTGCCAAAAAATAAATCAATTGAAATTGTATCTTCAAGTGACGAAAGCGATTTTGAATTTATTCATCACAGGAAGATGAGTGCTTTGATTACGATGAGTAGCAGTGAATTATGTATGCGTTTTCATAACGAGAAGCTAAATGTTTTTAAAATATTCCATGTGTAATTTAATTATTTATTTTGTTATGGAAGTACACCCCCGGACGTAAGCCCCGTGATCGTGACCACTGGTCAACCACTCACTAAGATTAATAACAGATACTGAGACGAACTTGAAAGCGAAAGTAAAACTAAGCGAATGATATTTGTTAAAAGTAAAGAGTGGTGATTATGAAGATTTGTGTTTATGATATTTAAGCTGGGAGTCGTAAATTATTGAAAATGGTCCTTTCGCTTTTTATCAGTTTTGTGTGTTGCAGAGAAAACTATTTATCCAGTGCTTGCTCAGGAGTTTCAACAGAGAGAGTTAGTTATCTTATTTTGTAACGGATAAACAAAAGCTTTCCGGCTCTGAGGTTGAAAGTAATCTCATTTCCGAATTTCGTGTTAAAAACTTTGTTTATAGCATAGATAATGCTCCCTAGTTTGTCGTTGGGTGCGTATTTGTTCGAAATTATAAGTAAATATTTACCTCGCGTATGAGTAATATTGTATTTTCTGTACGTTTCAAACTTAATTATGTGTTTTCTATGTCTTTCCTTACGGATATTACTGATTATTATTTCAGAATTATTGCTGATATTTTCGGAAAAGAACTAAACACGCGTACTTTGCATAGTGACTAGTCCATAGTTGAAATTTTCGTGTGAAAGAAAGTGTATTTCATATTTACTTCCATGTCTTTTTAGTGCACTCGTATCCGTGCCTTATAAGTGTATAAGAATTCTCGCATTGCGATTTAACTTGTTTCAATGTTTGAACACCATGTATAATAATCTGGAAATATTTAAAATATCAGCTACCTGAATAAACAACATTATTGTCTATGAGAAAAATGAGAGGAAGGTTGGCTAATTTGAATTTTTCATTGACGATAGAAATCGAAGTTTGGAGCCGCACTGAATGAATGTTTATTAACCTCGCACTATGATGCAACACGAGAACTATAGGGTCGATTCATCACCAGAGGGCGCTGCGATCGTTTGCCGATAGTAACGTGACTATCAAGTAAACAATAACTGCTAATCGTGTTACACTTGTGGGTTGTGTGCTAACGGTCGATTTTGCTTTCTAGTTTAATATTTTTAAAATTTTTTTAGTACTCTAAATATTTTAAATATATTTTCTAGTATTTTGCTTTTTGTATAGCTATTCAATATTTACATAGTTTTAGTTTACATCATTAGATTTAATCTTTTATAGAGTTCCTTTATACTTAAAAAATTAAGTGTTAATATGTAGAACGAAGGGAAAAGGGGCTTGGCGATATCAAATTTTTGGCGATCGATTCCGATCGCCAAGCAACATAATGTAGTGATAGATTTTCCGAAATTTTACAAATGTAATTTTGTAATAAAAATAAAGAAATATTAACGAACAAATAAAAAAATAGTTATAAAGCTATCAGTAATGCATAAAAAAAATTGTATTTTTTTTTCAGTTAAAGGAAAATAAAAAGGATTTTATTTTGTTATATCATAGTGGATCCAAATCCGAAAATTCCGCCAAAATACTCAGTGGAATCAAACACGTGGGAATTGGTTGATTATGTCATCAGATGAATAGAGTCCATTGGTGATGAGCATCGTAATCTTGAACCTCGACCAAGTTACGAGGACGACAACTAAGTTGACACTCTCTCTCTAAACTACCCCACCACGCCAATGGGAAGACTTTGAGCTTCTTCAGATATAACATTCATCATCCTCTCTTTGCCGCAGGTTTTTAGCGGCACTTAAACTCGAAGCCACTCGAACTCATAAGTGGACAGAAACAACATCGGTTACAAGTTCACGACCGACTTTAAAAACCGCGGACTGAGCGTTAAATCTGTCGAGAGCTCAAACATCCTCCCATTTGGTGTGGTGTGGTAGTTAGGAGAGAGGGAGCCAGCTAAGGTGTCGTTTACATCACTTGACTATGGTACAAAATGGCGAGGTCCGTCGCCAAAAGCCCTCAAGTAGAGATCAATGCGATGTTAATATTCACCCACTCACCGCAAACTGACTAGTGTTTTGATTCAAGTGACATCACACACACAAGGCTCGAACTCAGAATACGCCGGTCATAAATTCGTGATCATAACCACTAGGTTACCGCAGTCTTAAGCCACAGTCAAGCGTTGATATCTGATTTCGTACTTCCTCTTCCAGTTTTCTACACGACACTATAGGGGAAGATTCCCCTAATAATAAATTAGGGGAACAACGTAAATTCCATTTAAGTTGTAGAAATCTCGAATTATTTCCCAGAATGTATATTTAGTGTAATCATCTCAAAATTGCTGATCTATTTCAACATCTCCTATCTCAAGTTTTTGAATGTAATTTTTCTACTGCCACAGTTGAAATAAGAGCAGTGGCGTAACGTACACCCCCGCAACCCCCACATCGAGGGGGGCACGGCTCTAGGAGGCCCAAAGCCTGACTGCCGCCAAGTATCTTTGTAAAATCTGATTTGTAAATCCTACCCTTTGTAAAATCCAACTTGGGGGCCCAAAAACCTGGCTTTTCAGGGGGGGGGGATTCTCACCGTTACGCCACTGAATAAGAGAATATATGTTTTATTGTATTGACAGTCAAACTAGCATTTATTTTCATTGAAATCTCAGTACAAAAAAAAACTTTGAGAGAGTAAATTTGATTCCAACATAAAAAAATTGACACATTTCTTGTATGAATAAGTATGATGATTACATTTTTCTTTTCTAACCACATGGAAAATAATTAACTCTCCTAAATGTGTTAAATTTTCGCTTTCAACTAATAACTATCGAAAGTAAATCACACAATTTAATTTAAATGCTAATTTGTCATCTGAGAGATTGTATTTCTGTATCTGAACAAAAATACACTCAGGTATAAGATTTCTCTGAAGCTGCCCTTGAAGACCGATGATGATTTGTGGCTCAGTTGTTAAAATCAAAGTTTTTTTGGCTATAACTACACAAAATAAAATTGCAAGAATGTGTGTGTGAACGGAGAATTACACAATAACAATAAATCATTTCACCGTCAAAGTCTCGACTACCGCCATTCAAAACGTGACAAATCTGGAATAAATCGTTAAAATCCACTCTGTGTTCTCTCTTTCGTTCACCTACCGACAGAGGGCACTGTTGTTTGTTGTCGTTTTGCCGCAACTTCTGTTAGCAACACCGCTAAGAAATCCTGATACAGCCTAGATGTGAAGACTTATGGAGATTCTATCAACCGAACTTTAATTTCGATTATCCGACCTTCTTTTTTTTACTGTATTCGAATTCCTCTATTTTACCGGGGGGAAAAGAAAACTACGACTTCCTTGGAATCGTCTGCACACCCGGTTTATTTCATGGAAATTCTGAGAGAAGTTGGGTCGAGGCTTAACCATCTGCTGTAGTATTGATTAGACACGAAGAGCTTTTCGAAATGGAGATTTTAATTCATTAAAGAGAAGATACCTTACATGAATCCATGCTACGGAAATACAGGTAAGCTGAAGTGAAGTGATTGTTTATTTGTTTTGGTTTTGCTGCGTAAATTGATGTCAGTTTTAAAGTATGTTATTCAGATTTCATTCCACAATACGATTACTGTTTTTGTTTATATTTTAATTAATGACTACAAGAAATTTTCTGAGCAGTGTTTGCTCGATTTTATAAGTAAATCTTTTATCGGTTAATATTTTGTTATAATTGAAGAAAGATGACAAAATTTAATAGATGATTTTTTTTACTGAAATATCTCTTTGAGAGATTTGAATTCTGTGGAACACGATAGTAAAAATATTTTAATTAATAGCTATTATATTTTCCAATTAATTTATGTTTTAATAATTAATCACTTTATTTTAAATATTGTCTCAAACATAAATATCTTTTTTTTTAATAAAAAATATTACATTTAGAAATTAAGCGAATTTTAATGCCAGAATTATATTATAGAATGTAAAGTAGTTTTAAACATTTCATTCAATATAACATTCTATAAAAAAAATAATTTTTGTTTAGCCAATTACATTTTGATTAAATTATAAATAAAATTAATCGATTCTTAGAGTACTAAAATCATGTTTACTTTAAAAAAGGAATTTATTGTTAATCATTTAGATAGCATTACTATTATCAATCCAAATAATAATAGTTTTCATATGATTAATATATATGTCATTCAGAGCCCTTTTCATTTAAACAGTGATAAAATTAATACCGTAATAAGTAAGATATGATGCAGCCTAAAAATTTCCCCCCAAAAGTTTTAAAACTAAATTCAATAATAATTATAGACATTGCTACATTGAATATGCATTTTAAAAACAGATAGATATAGCTCAGAATTGTTTCAACGTATCAATTGTGAAAATTAAAAAAATATATGCTTTATTTTTAATGCTATAACATAAGCTAAATATTATCATGCCGTATTTCCTAATGAAATTATGAAAACACTTCCTTATTTGTGTCTGAATTTCATAGCATAAGTTTTTAATAATCATATACACATCTTATACATTTTCTATTATATCGATATTTTTTGAAAATTTTAAGGAGCTTGAAAGCCGTATCGAATTCCAGCATTTGATCAAATTTTTTTTAGCTGTAAGTATATATATATATATATATATATATTGTTAATTTTTTAAAACTATTTCTGGGAAAGATAGAAAATATTATTATAGATTCTTTCTTTTTTTAAGGTAAAAAGGGAGTATGATAAAAATAATTCTTCAAAATATTCTGAAGCTTAATGTTACTTACACAGCCCCTTGAATTTGAATTTAAAAGTCTTCTGAAAATAGATAAATTAATACAAAAAATGGAATCTTCCTTAATTTAAATTTCAAGAACTGTAATATAATCGGTAAAACGTTAATAACTATGTGATCATTTTCAGTTGAAGGGCTTTGTATACTTCATTTAAATCACATCATATAATAAACATTTTAGAGCTGTGTGTACTTTCATTTTGCATGCGAGAATATTAAATAAGTACTATGCCTATTTTTAATGAAAATTATCATGGACTCTTGGTTGGTATGTCATGAGTTCGAATCTAGTACTCCTGAATACCCCCTCCCCCCCCCGTGTAGAGGGGGTCGATGCACGTTAAATCTGTTGGGGCTCAAGAGTCCTTCCGTTGGTGTGGTGAGGAAGTTAGGAGAGGGGGCAAGTTCAGGTGTCCTTCGTCACTTCACCTTGGCGCAAAATTACGAAGTCCGTCGCAAAAAGACTTCGTGCAGCTTTTTTTTGAGACTTTAATATAAATATCACTCACTCACTTAAAAAGAAATTTTTTTAGAAACTATTGTAAATAAAAAGAAAGCGCTTTAAATATTTCCTAAAAATACAAATGTACGAAATTATAACTAAACAATTAATATAAAAAAATCTTTAAATCAATTCCTACTTGGGTCAACAAAGAAATTTTTTATTTTAGTTACATTTTATTAAATAGTTACAATTAAAAAAGGTATGTAATTACATATGTTAGAATCACAATATTAAGTGACAAAATAAAAAGCGATTTTCCTTGCAATTTTCCATTTTCCTTTCCATATATGGTGTTTTGGACTTTTCTTTTGTGTTTGTTACTATTTATTCATTACTTAAACTTAATTATTCTAATAAAATAGTACAGTAAAACTGAAACCACATTCTCAGAAATTAGGCCGTCCCAGGGAGGATTCGAACCCACGACCTTTGGATTAGAAGTTCAACACGCTATCTATTGCCCTACTGTGACACAACGAACGATTTTCTTTTCTATATATGCTGTTGGACTATTATTTTTCTTTTTCACTATTTATTCATTAATCAAATAGAATTAATGAATTAGCATTTGAAAAAGTTGTATTAACATCAAGTGCCGTTCACTACAAGTTTTAAAAAAGTGTTTAAATTGAAATAATGAAAATAGAAAGTATTTTATTAACGATTGAAAATTTGAACGATATATATAGAGAGAGAGTGAACTAATAGTAGGAAATGAAAAAGGATGAAATTAAAACGAAATATTTATCTACATTTAAAAAATTTATTTTAAAACGAATTTTCTAGATATCAGCTGTAACTCGCACGGAAGTGTGATTTGACAGATGATGATGGAACGGAACCCTTGCTACGGTCGAGTAAAATTCATTTTCAAATTAGAGCAGTGGAGGTTATGTGTCCATTGGTAGAAATTCCACCGCGTGACATCGATTATGCATTTCCGATCATAAAATCGTGACCTGCATTTCTGATTGATGAACTTTTACACACTCATTACGCTAAGAGCACTTTTAGGTATCTTGGGAGGGTTCACCTTGCTTGAGTTGTCAGTTTTCAAAAGGAACAATGCTTATAGAACTGATTTTGAATTTATTAGAATCAATAATTCTTGCTTAAATATTTAGCCCACCTTTAGTCATTTGTTAAATTTCGAAGTCTTTTTTTCAGATGGAATAGAGCAAGGATGGCGAACCAGTGGCACACGCATGCCATCAATGGCTCGCGAAACAATGATTTGGGCACGCGAGCGATCAAAATGGTTTGCATTTTATTTAAAAATAATGCATTTTATCATGCATTTAACATTTCCATTCATTGAAATATTTTTCGCGGTACCCCTTCCTATCGTTGGTTGAAGTAGAGATCTCACTGACCGTTGCTGTTCACTAGGGGATCCCAACGCAGTATGGAGGAAGAAGACATTTCCTCGGAAACAAAATGATTACAAACAAATATTTGTGTAATACTTTCCTTCTATTAATTTCAAAGTTATACACTTTACTGCGAGATATGTGGAAAATACAAACTATACGGTTAGAAATAACGAATACTTGTTTTTAAACGAGATGCAACTTCTGAAACTCACCAAGAGAAAACCGATTTCTTGTAATAGCTAAGCGACTATAATTAAAGAACTCGCTAGTGCGGTTATATTGTCCCTGAACACACATACAAGTCCTATTCTCTTTCCCACTGACTATTCATATGCTATTTAGTAGTGACGTTCAATTGCGGCATTAAGTTGCTCTAGCTCAAAATGCCAATTTGGCTGAACGGGGGAAAACCTAGTTAGGGAAGATAGACCTCGCGGATAGCCCATTACTACAGATTTTCAGACTTTTAATTTGAATTCCTTGAGAGAATGTCCTATATATTTAAAATATGATGTATACTATCTTTATTTGAAAATTTATGTTTAGTTATTTTTAAGAAACCTTGATTATATCATTTGTCAAATGATTGCTGGTCATACGTAAAATTAATATTTTAAATATATTTGATTTTTTTAAGTATATTTTTTCGCACGGAAGTCTTTAAAAAGTCCCTATTTAACATTAATGAGTGAGTGAATATATTATCGTCGCACTGTTCAGCTACACGAAGACTTTTGGCGACGGACCGCGTAATTTTGTACCATGGTCAAGTGACGCGGACGACACCTGAGCTGGAAACTCCCCTCTCCTAACTGCCACACCACACCTACGGGAAGACGTTTGAGCTCTCGACAGATTTAACGTGCATGGCGCCCCTACACGGTGGGTCTTCAGTGGTACTGGGTTCGAACTCATGACACGCCAGCCATGATCCGATACCTTGACCACTTGGCTACCGCGGCCACATGCAACATTAATAAATCAAAGGAAAAATTGTCGGATATTATTTTTAATGTCGAGGGATAATTCGTCTTACACATTTGTTTTATCAAATAAAGCAATTGGGGGGGGGGGTAATTCATAAAAGCTGCGATATCAAACATTCAAAATCTTTTAATACATTTGTTTGACTATGCAAAGTCATAATAAACAATGGAGAGACAAAGAAAGTAGTTTATCAATAATATATGTAAAACTAATATGAAAAATTAAATGTATATAAACCTAGGTTTTCTTAGTTTAATCGAAAATGAGTCAAAAATCCTTTCTCTACATAATGTAAGCATAAATGGAAGTTTAATAAAAGTATAAAAAACAAATTTCGTCTGCCGTAAAATCTCAAAAACTCTTCCGTCGGGAATACGTCTCTTTTCATTTT
Source organism: Trichonephila clavata (assembly GCA_019973975.1). NCBI lineage: Eukaryota > Metazoa > Arthropoda > Arachnida > Araneae > Nephilidae > Trichonephila > Trichonephila clavata. Next base: position 23,605 of record BMAO01017605.1, read on the forward strand.
AAGCTTAATTCGGCTTTCCTGCTCAGCTTTGAAAATCGCAATTTGACACATTTTAAATGCTTAGTATATTCCGTACATTATATGTATTTTTGTGTGTGAAATATATGTAGATATATATTCTTTGGTAAGCTTTTATTTCTGACTTTTTGATTTATACTCTAGAATTTTATTGTGAAATATAAATTTGATGTAAAAATATAAATTTCAAAACTCTTTTTGAATTTAAATTTTTTAATGTTCGGTAAAGTGTGTGTTTTCGAGAATTTATTGTAAATTTTTAAAATAAATTTGCTTTTAAACTCTATGGTTGCTCTTTTTAAATTAGAAAGAGGCTTCTGGGTATTAAAAAAGGGGTATGTTATGCGAATTGTTTCGATATTTAAATTTTTATTCGCGTCGAATAAATTAAAGTACTCAGTTTATTAAAAGTAAGATAAAATCAAATATATATATACCTTACATAAATATTCGCAGAAAATGCAACAGATGCACTTTAATGTGATTTCATTTTTTAAATACTTACGGTGAATGTATTCTAAATTTAAAATCGAAACACTTTGAAAAATGTAAAATAAACTATTCAAACTTAAGAATAGTTCTTGATTTTTTCCCTCTAGCTTTACACAGTTTAGTCAATTATTATGTGGGTTTGATTGCAGCATGCAATGCTTCTTGCGCTTCAAAGTTCTGCTTCTTTCTTCTTTAATTAATTAATTTTATGTGGAATATTCACCTATTTACTTCTCTTATTTACATAAATGTTTGTTTCTGATAAAGGGAGGGGAGGATAAATACAAATAAATCGGGTGAACGCGATGACCAGTTAATATCTATGTTTGGTACTTATCGGTCTTAAAGACTCTAAAGCCAAACACAACAGCACGCAGGAAATACGCCAAGTTCTGGCTTATACTAGTTTTTATTTATATTATAAAAAAGTAACATTGATAATCCTATTATAGAGCTTAAATATTTATCATTGTGTTTGCTATGTGAATTTATCGTATCGAATAATATCTTCAACGGGGTTCAAGTTGGCGAAAGTTCGGGAAAAGCATGGTCGCAAAAATGATGACAACTTGGCTCTATCACCAACATATCGTTATGTTTCCATTGAATTGCCATTATAATGTAAGGAATGGCGTTGCTTGTGAATATTACAATTTTAACATAAAATAAATACAACAGAAAGTAATATAAATGTATTACACATCCAGATATAAATTTACACTATTTTAAGCGTTTATTACACAAAATTTGTAACAATGTGTTACTTTTGCTGATCAGATATTAGCTTAGGAAGGTGTAAAATCGACCCACAAGAGAGTTACGGGGCGTTATAAATTAAAAAAATCCTTTTTATCAGCTATTAGATCTACAGACTTAAAATTTAGCAAATATGTTTTTTTTTGTTGGTTGTTCAGCTAAGATATGCAAAAAGCTTTTTTTGTTACATTTGCAATTCTCGTAAATTTAACTCATTAAAAACTTCTTTATCCTTCAATCTGTATTGTTTAATTTTTCAATTCACTCGTGCGAAGAACGGGCATATCAGCTAGTACATATATAGATATACTTTGTTTTACAAACTATAATTACTTTGAAACGCATTTTTGTTTTTGAACTCGCTATAAATGAGTAATCAGGCTCATAATGTGGTCCAAAGCTCAGAAATTATGAAATTTTTTTCAAGTTTAGTTCTTAATTCTTAAATGTAGTCTAGTAATATAAGGTTTTGTACCCAGCAGTAATTGGAATATCTATAAAATTGTTTTGAATTTAAACCAAATAAATTTCGTCTTTAAAAGCTTCTGAACAACGCTTCGAAAAGAATTTTTCAAAGTTACTAAATTAAAGTTGTTGTTGCAAATTTGAAGTTTTTTTGTATTTTAACTCAATTCTGATTTCCTGTATTAGATTTTTAAAAAAACGTGAAAAAACTTAGCAATTAAAAAGACGTAATTCCTAAAATTAAACTTTTTGTTGATTATAAAAAGTAAAAATATTCAATCTTATGTTTTTATTGAAAAAAGTGCATTTTTTTGATTACTCATCCATGTTTTAAATTCTTGAATTGCCTTTTCTATAATATTTTTATGTTGAAGGATCTCGAAACATTTATTTGTTGAGAATTCGAGAGTTTTTCTTTCTTTAACCGAAAACTCCTAAAAGATTACTCTTCAGAGCGTTTTTCCTTTGTTTCCATCACTCTTTATGATGCTCTTTCGTCGGCGTTCCTCTTCCAAAAGGCATCAACGAAATATCATTTATTCACCCGCAATAAACTATTTCAGTTTTGACGTTTATGACGTTCGATAGCACGAAACTGTGCATGCCAATCGCTCATCTCTTGCAGAGGAAGGGAATTTTCACGTGACGTGTGAACGGAGAATATATATTTCGCTTTCATCCTTCACATTGTTGAAATTTCAAATTTATGAGCATCATTTGATTTGAAGTACGCGAATACATGTGAAATCGAGACGATCGACCATGATTTGTTTTTAAAAGGTTTTGTAACACTTATTGCATCACAAACATATGAACACTTTCCGAGAGCTTTCTAAGTAGCGAAAGTTCTTTTGGGGATTCCATTAAATATTTTGCTTGGTTTATATATACATGTGTATATATATATATATATATATAATGGAGCAAAGCGACTTACTCATTCACTCACTATTCACGATATCTCCGGAACTATTAGACTTGAAATTTGGTAGGGATGTTCCTTTCATAGAATATAGATCAGCTACCGAAGAGCTTTTGTGAAAATCTGCCCAAACGGGAGAAGCAAGGGGTTCACAGGTGCGTTACAGATAAAAATTTCTGCTTTTGAACTGTTAGAATCCCTTACTTTAAATTTGATATAAGCATGTTTCTTTTGTTGAGTAGACATCCCCAAAAAATGAGTTTAACGAAAACCTACTTTGGGGGAGGAGGTACACGAAATTACACTTCAAATTACACTTCAATTTTAGAAATGATTAAAAATTATTATTTAGATGTCCTGAACATTTTAAAATTAAGAGATGAGAGTTATAAGAATGGTTTTCAATACAAGCGAGCGCTTAATGCTGAGGCTCTTAGATATTAATGTGTATATATGTGTGTGTATATGTATATATGTATATGTATATATGAAAAATATGTGTTTACATATATGCATACAGTACGTATTAATACAACATTATGGAGTAACCAGCGAAGTGAGGGGGTAACGGCTAATATAATAGAAGTTTAAATATAAATTGATAAAAGTTGTTGTGAAATACTAATGAATACCGTAAAAAGTTAAACTGTTCAAAAAAATTAATGTTAATAACAATTTATCAACTCAGATTGTTTGCTTATTAACGACATCCTTCTAACAAACCGTCCAATAGTCTTGGTTGCCCTGTGGTCAAGGTCACGAGCGCGTGGCCGGTGTGTCAGGAGTTCGAGCACTTGTGCAACTGAAGACGCGCCTTGTAGAGGAGTGATGCACGTTAAATTTGTCATGGGCTCACAGTCCTCCCGTTAAAGTGATGTGGTAGTTGCGAAAGTAGAGTACCAGCGCAAGTGTCATCTTCGTCACTTGACTATGGTTAAAAATAACAAGGTTTGTTTCCTTTACCCCTCTTGTTACTTTTAGTGCGACGTTAATAAACATTCCCTCACCCCCAACAGTCCGTCCAAGTCCATCGACAATGCGGAGGACTATTAGTTATGGACTTCGTAATTTTTAACTACGTTCAAGCAATGAGGAATACATTTGAGACCAGCATATAACTCTCCTAATTTCCACGTCACATAAGCGTGAGTTCTTTGAATTCTGGCATATTTAACTCGCATCAGTCTGATGGCTCTTAAATGAAATCAGTTGGTCTATACTTCCTCGGCCTCAGCTCAAAAAAATGCTTAAAATAATTTTTTTTTTCGATTTTTATTTTTTAAGAAGGATGTTAAATATAATATAATTTAGGTGAATTAAATTTTCCAAACTATATATTAAAATTTCTCTTCGTCACCACATAGGCCAGCTGTTCTTAAACGTTCGATCACCATGGCCCCTCTTTATGTATGAGCTTAACATCGCGGACCCCTAAGATTTTCAACAACCCTCTCTGAATTAATGTTCTTTATCGAAATACGTTTTTTATTTCTAATGGAGCTGTGGATTAGTGGAATACATTGCAAATCTAATTTATCGAAATATATCTTCTAGTAGAGGTTTTTCATTGGAGGAAATGCAGTGATCTAGTCAAGGATGATACATCTTTCAATTTTTCTACGAGGCCTTACGAGTCTGTAAAGGAGGGAAATCTTAACATTAAATGAGATATCTTCGCGGATCCTCTAAAAGGGCGTTGGGGTTCCTGGGGGTCTGCGGACCACAGTTTAAGAACGGCTGATATAGGCCATTGCAATAAGTGGTCGTAGATCGAACTTGACACCAATTATGTGCAAGTCTAACCTTTGTTTGAGTCCTAATTACATTAAGATTGGAGATTTGTGCATTATAAATAGAATTAGTCCTCCAAATTTTCCTGAGACACTAGAATTCAAAAGTCATTCTCATCATATGATTGCATTTTGAAATTACGAAGCTCATCACCCACAGCCTTCGTGTAGTTTCTCCTAAGTCGTTAATTTAAATAGCCAGTATTTTTTTTATAATAAACGCATAAATAATTATTGGTGAATATCCTCAATGTCTAGCATTTAATACTTAAAATTTCTACAAAGAGTAATCAATATTGTTACGATTTTTGTGTAAAATAGAGTAAATAATTTGTACTTTTCAATGTGTAATGCATTTACATTACTCTGTTATATTGATTTTATGTTAAAATTGCAATTTTCGTAAGCAACGCCGTCCTTTTCGTTATAATGGCGATTCAATGGAAACCTGGCAAAATCTTGGTGATTGAGCCAAGTTGGCTTCATTTGTGGCGAGTTCGGTACTCTATAGGTTCTTCTGGAAATTAGTGGAAAAATCCACTAATTTCTCGATCTATGGCTCTAGCGGTCTTTCTCGAAGAACCCGCGAAGCCTATAAATAGGGAGACGCTCGCCGAAACGGAGTTAGTATTGTTTTGACTAGCGCTTAGTAGTCTTGCCTTGACCGTTGAAGAGTCAACCAGCGACTCCTCGGAAGAGTGAGTACTTGAGAGTAATCTAGCCTACTTGTATTTTAGACACTGATAGTTGTATCTGAGCGATGTAGAATGCGTAAAAACCTTCTGAGATTTACTCTGCGAATTTTGCTGCGGAATCCTGTATTTCATGGATTGCTTTTTCGACAATAAATTTCTATCACTCCTAAAGAACTGTTTTGTTCTTTACGACTGATTTGCATAAAATCCGCAACCCCCGCTTCAACATAACCATATTATTTTCCGCAGCATAATCCAAAAGTCCTCGTGTAGCTGAACAGTGCGAAGTTAATATTCACTCACTCATTCCGAAGCATAATTAATCACTGATATAACTTCCCAAAACGTGTATTCAATATTAAGCATGATATCATCGTATCGGTTATCAGATTTTTTTTGTTAAAATATTTATTTATCAAACAATAATAAAAATTAAACAACAAAGTTATTTGCACTGATCTTTATATAGCACCCCCATACAGCACTAACAGTTAAATGCAACTTTTATTTTTTTAGAGATTGCTATTTCGTTATATCTTCTACTTTGCTTTGACCTTTTCAAAAAACACGAACAGTATCTCTTCTTAGCACTAATTGAACACTCAAAAAATTTTCAAGCTGAGATTTCTCGAGCAGAACCATTTCTAGTGGATATTCAGTGCTTAGATAAATTTAAAAGAGCTTTAACAAAGGTACTGAGTGAGAGTTCACGTGAATACAAGCCAGCAATGTAAATTAAGTTAGAAATTGTTAGTGGGCTGATGTGATTATTCTTTTTCTTTTTTGTCTACCGAAAAGAATATTTTATGCAACATATGTAAATTGTATTTAAAGTTCAACAGATGTTCAATGTTAATTGTTCGATGGACTGGAAATTTGTTAAATTCGTTTTAGAAAAAATTATCTTTAATTTTAAAATAAGGTCTTAAGTTAATAGATATTTTGTACTGACAGTTTTTTGAAATATGAAACATTTAATATTTTTTCTTTTCTTAAATTTTTGAAATGTGATCAAGAAGTTACAATTTCTTCGTTCTAAGGACGTTTTCGTTTGAGGTTAAAATATATTATTCTTCAAATTTAGAAGTGTTCTGATAATTATGCTATTTTATATAGTAATGACTCGTATATCTGTTTATAATGTTAGAGCATCGGACGCCAGACCGGAAGGCCTGGGTTCGATGCCCGATGCCACCAAATATCCGCCGAGTGCACTCGGAGAACGTGCTCGTTAAATCAGTGGGTCCCAATGGTGTCGCCATCTATCGTGAGCAAAATCGTACTGTCACCTTCATGGGCTCAAAGCTTCGGCTAACGACAGGCGTATCTCTAGCCCGTTGCCATGATGAATTTCGTGGGCCTCGATCTGACTACGTCAGACAGGTGGCATAAGTAACAACATAATGAAATATTCTTGAATTGAAAACTTAGAAATGATACCATGAACATATTTTAATGCAAAATTGAAATTTTAATGAAAAAATGCACATATTTTATTGGAAGAAATAATAAAGCTAAATAAAATTTCCTATTTTTTCTTATTGAAGACAAATAATATAATACCCGCGTGCACCACAAGCTTACAGAAGTAAGTAAAACAAACAAAATAAGATAAATAAAATAAAAAGTAAATAACAAAACAAAAGTTGCGAAATAATGAAATAATAAAAAAAAAACGTTACAAAGGCAAAAACACATTACAAAATAAAATAATTACGAAACAAAACCAATACAATGAAGTTATTAAAATAGAGAAAGGAAAGGCTTACAAAACATTACAAAATCAAATCAATGAACATACAAAATAAAGTGAACGAAACTTTACTTGAAACTAGTTGAAAAATTAGGAGCCCGGCTGATTTAGTGGGCAAGCAGTTTGACTTACAGGCTTTTTTTTCTTGCTTAAATTTTAAACAAAAAATGATAAAATGCTTGACATTTTGTTCCATACCAACATTACAGTGACAAAGTTTGAACACAGGTTAAATCTATTGAATCTATATTTAAAACTTCCATGACCAGTAAGGAATTGGGGAATTTTATAGTTTGAAAAAAAGTGATCATAAGATAGTCTTTGTGAAATGGTTGGAAAAAATTTCTTTGTCAGAAAAGCGTGATCTGATTTTGTGTATTGAGTGTTCCAAAAAGAAGTAATCGTTTTCTGAAGTTTCTGGGACATTTTTTGTATCTGAAAAGTTTTAAATTAATTCTTCAATATATAATGAAGTATATGTCATGATTATGCGCTTTTCTGTATTTTTTTTCTTGTTTTTTATTCTGAACTTTTGTTGCAATTCTTCTCTGTATATGCTTTACATATAACATTAGATTAGAAACGCGTTACTTAAGTTCAATCATGTCATTTCAATCAAAGAATATTTTTCATTTGAAAAAATAATTATATAATTTTTACTTAACAGAAACTTATAACAATATTAATATTTTCTACTTTGAAAAGTAGTAACTTCTTATTAAAATTGAACAGTTTCTTTGAAATCGTTTTTAATCATATTATGGGAAATGAAGATTACCACGAAAAGTTAAAAGCACAGTAGTTTATTTAAATTTAATCAAAATCTATGTTCATATCTCCATCAAGAAAGTTTTCCAGGATTAATATAACATTTTAACCACTTCCTAAATGTCCTTTATTTTTCTTGAAATATTTTCCTCTTTTGTTCCATTTCCTTCATTTATAGAATAAAAATTCTTCATTATCGTATAACTTCAAAGTTTTTTTCTTATCCTAAGACTGTTAACTCTTCATCAGATTAGGTCTCGCGCGTATATCGTAAGATCATAATTAAAATCACACGTAAGAGAACGTTGAATACATATATTTAGGTATGTTTAATCACAGCATAAAGAATATTTATGCTCTTGTGGAGAGATTAGCTTAATCGAAAAACAGAAATATTACTTATCTTTAAGCAAGGTCTCTGCGCAATCGTCTTTGAAAGACTTCTAACTATCTTCGAATTAGTTTACTCAGAATCATTTTCCCAAATCAATCCCTCTACGTTACAATCCAATCCCTTCCCAACTCCCACTTATCGCTCTACTAACGCCTTCTGGCACGTTATCGTACATACTCAATTAATTCCCTTGATTCTCACTTGGGGCCTATTTAAGTACTGATGCTTATTAGAATACATCGCGGTTTCTTCACCAATGCGAAACTCTCAAATCAAACCAAGACATAAAAAGACCCAGTGGTTAGTTTAAGAGAAAATCGCGTGAGAACTCTCTACAACCCTTAAGCTAAAAACGAAAACGTTTATCTAATATAGTTGTGATATAAATACGTTTGCAGATAATTTATTTTCAGTGGCTCTTGCAACACTTCTTTTACTTCAATAACAAGATAAATAATGTGTTTAAATGAAGTTAAAAGTTATAACAAATATATAAGTGTTCAGAAATTCCATACTAGACAATGATCGGCTCTTGGGTACCTTAATGAGAAGGAATTCAACGTTTTAGTTATTCAAATTAATAGGAAGCTGCCCATCTGGTATAGTGGTTAGTGACGCTGACTACGGTGTCGTAGGGCCTGGGTTTGAATCCCGGAGAAGGCATGGATGTTTGTGTTGTAATCCTTCCTTCTTTCCTTTGTGATGTAAGCCCCCGTGTGATACATTGTGTGGTGCACGAGGTTTATAAATGTTCTCAACAAAAGAAATTAATAGGAAGACCTATATAATATTCGTAATATCTTCACTGATATTTATTTATATATAAACTGGTTTAAAAATTTTTTTTATCTCTAATTGGCTGCGGATTGGTGTTTTACCATTGCAGACCTAGTGCATTTCCCGGAATCTGGTATCCCTTTTTAGTGCGGCACTATATAGGCGGATACCAATTGCCGCAGGTAATTTTGACACTTAGTTTCCTCCCTAGAGGGAGACATCTGAACTCTGATGATGCGAACTTGTACCTAGGACAGTGATGGCGAACCTATGACCCGTGGGTCAGCAATTGACCCACGCAAGCTTTTTAACTGACCCACGATTGCTGGGCAACCATTTGTTTGCTCTTACGTAGGTTTATTTAGTTCTTCTAACTTGTGTGGATTATTTTTATTCTCTTTCTATTTTTCAAGCACTACTTTGACACAAAACAAATTTAAATTCTGTTTATAACCTTCAGTTTGATCATTACAGTTCCAAAGCTACGCAAATGACAACAACTGTATATGAAAATATGTAGTACTTGAAATAAAGCAAAAGTTCTTACAAAATATCAAATAAATTGTATAATTTTACTCACATTTTGTTTGTTGAAAAATCAACAAACTAAAGCAATTAACCATATTTAAAGCACTTTCTCAAGAAAGGCACTTTTGTAAGATTATGTTCAGTTATGTTTGTAGAAAGAGACTTCCATAGCACTTGTATCGTTCTCTCACAGTTTCATCTTGGGAGATGCCAATAGGAAAAATGCACACGTCTCTTATTCTCGATAATAGCAATTTTTGGCTCGCAACTTAAGGCGCTTCCACCAATTAGTACCAGTGTTGAACTTAAATTTCGAACGCATTTAAAAGTGATGTGTATTATGTATATATATGTATACATATGTGTGTGTATGTTAATACAAAATTTCTTCTCGAATTATTGTATTCTAAATATAAATATTTTTAATTGTATCCCTCTACTATGTCGACGGTTAAGAAATTAAAAACAAGCCATACAAGTTCCAGGCCATATCAAGCTGAATGGTTTGATTAAAATATAAAGGCATTGAAATGAATAAAATGATTATGCGTATAATTTGTAATGAAAAAGTGACTGCGAGTACATATAATGTAAAAAGACATTTTGAAACGTTGCATTTTAATCTCGGCATCTCGATAGATGAAGAAATAAAAACATATTTTTACAAAATAAAAAAGAGAATTTTTCTCAAAGCAGTGTTTAAAAAAAGGTTTTTTAGTTCCAAAAAATAACATTACAGCTGCTAGTTTCCAAGGTGCCCATAGATATGCTCGCAACGGGAAACCTCTTTCAGAAGAGGAATTTATAAAAAAAAAGCCTTTTTAAAATGTAGTTTTGTTTGATTTTACAGAAAAATGCTTGATTATAAAGCGTATAAATGAGTTTCCTATGAGTCGCAATATAATCAGTAATAGAATTGGAAAAAAATATTTTTTTCTCGCAAATACATAACGTCTTAAATTATGCAGAAATGTATTCAATTGCATTAGATGAGATTAATGATATAAATGGTTATGCAAAATTTCCAGTTTTGGTTTGGTATAAGTTTGGAAATATAATGAAAGAAGAGTTAATGAAGCTGATAACGTTGAAAGGAAAGTGTACCAGTCTTGATATTTTTGCAGAATTTGATATTGCATTTAAAGAAATGGATATTGATCATTAGAAAATAGTTTCTGTAACAACAGACGGTGCTCCTAGTATGGTAAGAGAAATCATTGGATTTATTCAGCATCTTAAGCAAAATATCTCACATTTCCTGACTGATTTTATTTGCATAATACACCAGCAAGTTTTATTTGTGAAGCAGAGTTAAAAAACATTTTCCATTGTACTGTCAGTTGTTATAAAAATAATCAACTTTATAAACGTAAGAGCTCTTCATAAAAGACAATTTGTATAATTCTTAGAGGAAATTGAATGCCAATATTCAGGGAATTTGACATACAATAACGTGCTATGGCTTTTTTTCGGTGAAGTTCTTCATCTCTTTATAACGTTATTAGAAGAAATTAAGATATTTTTAATTGAAAAAAAAACAATAGTATTGGAGAATTATCGAATATAAATTAATCAACTGATTAAATGCTTCTATGAGACATCAGTCAGAATTTTAATGAACTGAATAAAAAAACATGGATTAATTGTTTTAACAATGTTTCAAAATATTAAAATATTTATGACGAAACTCGACATCTTTACTAAGGATTCGGAAATTAAAATCATGAAATATTTTCCTCAATTACAAAAACATTTTCAAACAACAATAATTTTTGAAAACTCTGTTAACATTTGAGAAAATGCAATTAAAAAATATGTAATAAATATGCTGTGGAAATAAAATAAGAATTTAAAGAGAGATTCAATCAATTTAACATTTTGGAAAGTACATTTCACTTTATTTTGTATCCATACAGCATAAAATTTGAAACAATGGAGTTAACCGAATTTATGTGGCTAGATATCGATAATTTAGAAGTGGAATTAGTTGAACTTCGAAGCAGCGTAGTGTGGAAAACAAAATTTGAAGATTTAATTTCTGAATTGGAAGGAAAAATTGCGTGAAAATCTTGCAGATACTATTGATTCCACAGTAAAAATTAAAAATATTATATGTATGGGATTTTTTATAAAATAATTTTATATCACAATGAAAAAAAATAGTTACCCTTAGTCAGCATACTTCTATGACTGTGAGGGACATTGCTACAGCAGTTGGAATTGGAAAATCCAGTGTTTCTAGGATTATTAATCAGCAAAAGAATTTTGGGACACTGTCTCCCAAATGAAAGAATAAATTTGGACGCAACACCACGCCTCGAACAGACAAGTTTCTTGCAGGAAATAGTACAATGCATCCTTACAAAACATATAGAGATCTTCAGAGATAATTATTAGCTACTGGTGTGAGCTTTTTGATTCATCGACAGTTTGACGAAGCCTTTTTAAAACTCTGAGATTTGCAAGAAAACCAATCGATAAACAGTTTTTAACACCTGCAATGAAGAAAAAACTTTTGGATTGGGCCAGGAAATATCAAACCCGGCCTGCACAAGATTAGAAGAAGGTTGTATTCAGTGACGAAACGCATATTTTTTTTGTTTAAGGGTTTCGGCCAAGATTTGTCAGGTGAAGTGGTGGAGAACATCTTATTCAAGCAGTTAAGCACCCTCAGTAATAGATGGTTTTATTCTTGGAGGATCTGGAAGCTTAGTATCAGCTGAAGGGAGGATGAACTATAAACAATACATTTTTATAATAGAAAGTAAAATTGTGCATATGATGCAAGCGTTCGCTGGTGGTGTTGGTGTCTTTCAACAAGATCTTGCTCCATCCATACTTCTAAGCTAACACAACGAATTTTTTTTCAAAAACAGGAAATAATGATTTTGGAATGGCCCGGTAATTCTCATATAAATCCCTTTGAAAATGTGTGGACCATTGTAAAGAGCCGTGTGACAGTAAAATGGACTGCCCAACAAAGAAAACAACGATTGAGAATGTTATACAAGTTTGGCTTCGTGATGACGATATGAAGAATTTACGTTCTAATTTAATGGAATCTATGCCAAACCGTGTACAGGATCTCATTAAAGCTAGAGGATAACACATTTTGTATTAGATTGCTATACTGGCATGTAAGTTGTGTGTGAACTATACTAATTAAACAACATTTGTAAAAAAATTTGTGTTGTCCCAATTAATTCGCACAGTACTGTACTAAAAAAAAACGAACACAAACCTTGTCACCCAAATTTAATTTTTTTAAGGAAAACTTTTTAAAAATATTTCTTCAAAAAAAATTGTAATTTTGATGCAAAGAACCAACAAATGTATTAATAATTTGATAATATATATGGTGATGATTGAGATACATATTATGTATGGATAGTACAATACGTATTAAGTATTATAACATCGAATCGAATAACGTAGCCAATTGACTCGATCTACCACCAATAAAGGAATACCATTCTTACGCTTATTCAAACGCTCTAATTTTGCTAGCGCATGCTCGAAAATTACTCTTCTTTGTACTTTTCTCGCACATGTTCAAGCACAATAACATAGATCGAAGATAATATTATTTTAATTGGTTAATTCTTTTGTATTATTATTCTCTTATTCTGTTGTGAAAAATGATTAAAATTGGGAACTTACTTTCTTCGAAAGTAAACGCAGTGAAGTATTACCAAAAGTATGGTCTAATGCGTAAGTACCCTAAATAATTTGGAGCTTAGAAGAATAAGAAAAGTAATGGAACTGCAAGACAACATATAGATTCGTACTTATTCGTATCCTTAGGGTAGCGTCTTCATAACTAAAACTTTTTTGCCACAATTTTGAATGAAACTACAGTGTTCTGATCATCTAAATATAGTAATTAGATTTTTCGTTTATTACAAGTGCACACATTTTTTTAAGTGCAATGTTTTATTCTTCTAAATCTACCCTAATTTATTTGTGCCCTGCTATAGTCTTAGGTGTGATTAAAATCGCTTCAAACACACAAGCTACAGACGGAATGCAGATTTTATTCAAGATGGCCGCCTTGCACCTCGCGAAAGATCAAGAATAAAAATATATTACTGAAACTTGCTGAAACAACTGAGAACTGTAGAATTACAACCATTTAAAAAGTGGAATAAGAAGATATCCCCTTTATTTTCCAAGTAAAACGGCGCAGGAAAGTGAAGAGGGAAATTGAATATGAAGAATTTCAAATGATCGCATAAAAAGAAATTAAAATAAGCGAAAATAGTAAGGAATTAAAAATAAATAAATATATCATTTGAGGCTGAAAGAAAAATTAAATACTAAAAAAGCAACTTCATTCTGGAAAGTGAAAAAAAACTACGAAAACATTTATTAAAAATAAAACTGTAGAAATTAGCTATTTACTACCATTAAAAAAATAATTCTGCCTGACAGACTTGGAATTCACCCCGCAATTTATTACTTTTTTGAGAAAAAGTTGAGTCTTTTCCAGATTAATCACATTTCCCACTGGGCGAAATCAATAGAATCTTAACTAAGGTACGAAATAAGAAATTCAATGCCTTAAAAAAATGAAATTGACCAAAAGAGCGAAGACTAGATTTTAGTATATTACTATTTCGAGTATGCCGTGGAGCACTAAAAGCTTGAAGAATTGAAATGACTTCTGATTGTACGGACTTAAATATTTCGTTCCTATTTAATTAGATAAATTTAATGGCATATACGGCCTTCAATAGCTCAATTACTTTTATTTGAAAATATGTTGATGAAATAATAAAATATATCCCTGCTGAGATGCATCAAAAGCTTTTTTTCAATTTAAAACTGTCTAAAAATAACTAAAAACAAGTTCGAACCGAGTAATAGTGTACGATAGCGAATCGATTATATCATTAAAGCCTTTCTGAGTAAAAACGGTAGAATCTGAAGTTATATTAATATAGCTGTACCTTGTCTTAGAAAACCGTCGTCGCTTAGGAAGCTCACGTTTTTATTGTGTCCATTTACCTTTACCCCGTCTTTGGAGACCATCCTCATAGAGGATGTTGACTCAAAGCTTCGCCGTTTCTTTGGAGACCGTCTTCATTTAGGATGCTGACTCATAGCATTACCCTGTCTTTGGAAAGCGCCCTCATTTAGGAGGCTAACTCATAGCATTACTGTGTCCTGGAAACTGTCCTCGGTTGGGAAGCTTACGTTTATATTGTATCCGTATACCTTTACCTTGTCTTCGGACACCATCATTCGTAACGCATACTTACGCAGAGCTTTACCCTGTCTCAGGAAACTGTCCTTGCTCAGGATACTGGCACATAGCTTTATTTTGTGTACAGACACCGTCTTCATTTATAAAGCTGACGTATTTATTGTGTCTGCAAAGCATTACTCTGCTTTTTACCACCGTTTTCACTTAAGAGAAGCTGACTTTTTTATTACATTAAAATCGCTTCACTTTGTCTTCGGATATCGTTTGCGAATTAATTCTTTAATTATTTTTGTTCATTTTATTAATAAAAATATGATCATATTATCTTTCAGTAAATAAATTGTTGGTATTCACCGCAGAAACCACGTTTGATAAAAAATATCTTAGATTTAATGTCTTATAACTATCTATTTTTTTAAATTTTTAATTTTAAATCACTTTTAAGTAATAATTTGCCACAATTATTAATTCTTTGTTTTCAACAAATATATATCTCTCAAAAATTGTATTGTTAAGAAATGTCTAGAGTAAAACTGCAACAGTCAATTTTCCCCTTCTATTATAAAAGCATCTTTTGTATTTCTAAAAACAGACACATTATTAGTCTCAGTAAAAATTTCTTCACTTTTGACTCCACCAAATAATTTGTTAGAATATGGAATGTAACTGCATACAACTTTAACAGAGCTAGACTTTGTCATTTTATCAAAAAAATGCAGGTATATATATGTATAAAAATATCTGTGTCAGAAAATATGCAAGGGAAGGTGGCAATTGGAGTCCGAATAATATTGTTAACGATATATATACATATATATATACTAACTAATAATACTTTACAATATATATAGTATGTAATTTTCGTTACTCCTTGTTCATTCAAACACTCATTGCCATTTGCACCAAAAACTTAAGAACACTTTTAGCCCTACTAAATAATTTTAAATCGTCAAACCTCGCTTATTTTTACTCGTTAAGGCAATTGAATTTTAAAGATGTTTAGTTTTAAAAATACTCAGTTACAAAATTTTATGCTTAACTCTGATTCGAATAGACATTAGTGACCCACGAGCTAGTACTAAAAATAATATGAAGAAAATTTGACCCACGTTTTAAAAAGGTTCGCCATTCCTGACCTAGGATTTAATTTTGCCGAAAGCACCAAAGCCAAACAAGCACTCTAGGTATCTTTTACTTGCCGTATAATCATACGGCATGGCCACTGTCGATTTTCTGCCTCAAGAAAATCCACTGAATTCAGCCGGGATCGTATCCGCAACCTTAGGTGCAGAAGGCCAGCGGCAAACCAACCATGCCACCCAGCTGGTACTGGCTTAAAAAATAGATTAAGTAAAATTCCTTAATTATTCAAAATAAAAACTCGTATGAGCTGAAATGTTTTCAAAAATGAAACTTTATTTTTCTATAATTAAAGATGAAATGTTCAATCAAGGCAAATTAGTTGAGTGCATTAATTATGGATAAAAATAACATACAGCTCATGTCAACCACCACAAATTCAAAATAAACATTATTTTTCCACACAAACATTAGCAAAAATGTGAAAAACAATGAAATTTATGTGTCTCTTGAGACTGTCTGATTTATCTTTAAAAAATTACAGTTCCAAAATATTTTTCCTCGCACAATTTATTACTAAACACATTAAAATATCATTTGGGATAAAATATTCACTTTTTTGTACGACCAATTTTTAAAATTCTTTTTCTTTCCTGATAATGTTTCTTCAAGTAGAAAAAAAAATATTCATAAATATCATATTACACATAATAAATGCTTGTCTGCTTTGAAATTTTTTATAGTATAAAATGATTATTATCGAGTATCGCATATTTTATTTGTAATGAATGTATAATATGCTGTAAAAGCTTTTGAGTAAAATTCATTATTTTAGTTTAAGAAACAGTTTTGGGTATATAATATGCTTTCATAAAAATAACTTTACAAAATTTTAATTAAAAGCATATTCATACCACTATCAGAATGAAAGTCGTGGTAACTATGGAAACCACTTTTTGATGTACCATTATATTCTTTTGAAAGGGAAATGTTGTTTTTTATAAGAATTCATCTAAGTCAATGATTTTTGTAGTCTACATGTTTCTTTAATTGTGATAATGGAGTACTTTCCTTTAATTCCATGCTGTTGTTTCATTTGCAGATTATTTTGACATGTCTGCGATTTAATCGATTCTTAAAAATTCTAAAGTATTCAGAAGTTAAAATTAAAATATGTCTGGTTCAAAATCAAATAAATGATTACAAGTGTGCTGTGAGTTATATGTGTATTTGACTCTCCGATTAAAAATTAAATAAGATAAAAAGGGAGAGTTCGTTGCCCTCGCATTTATTATTTTTTCCCCGAAATGGCACATTTTTTAAATTATGATATGAAATTTTTTTAAGCTGGAATTATAAGCTTCATAAACATTTTATTATTTTTTAAACTTTTATAAGCCCATCAATTAGGGCTGAAACTAAATACAGGGATGATAAAATAGCGATTTTTCTTTTAAAAACTATTTTTAATAAAATAAAAAGGAAAATTCATAAATCATTGCACTTAAAAAATATTTGCTACATTCTTTCTTACCTATGCATGTAATTATACTATCAGTATTTATGATTAATTTATAGAACTTAGAAATTTTAAAACTGTAAGGTTAGAATCAGGGGCGTCTTAAGGCATGGGCCAACTAGGCCTGTGCCCAGGGCCTCGGTCACAATGGAGACCTCGTCTCGTTCTCAACTCAGCCTTAACAAGATGATTCCAAGAATTTCAACAGTCAAACCTTTTTTCCGGTAATATTCTCCCATAAACTGGGAATTTTGGACAATATGTCAACTGGCTACATGCGATGACTATCGTATTTGTATAGGCCTAAGCCTAAGTATATGTATAGGCCATACACCATCATTACTCATTCAGTCTAAAGGCAACATTTGACCGAGCCGGTGTGTGCGATTGTAAGTCATGTATATTTATTGTTTTGTGTTATTGTCTAAACGAGTATTTGACAAGGTATAATATGTACTGTCTACTTCTAAGAGTCATAGGTGGGACTACATTAGTTTAGAGGCCCAGGGCCTACTTCTGCATAGGGACTCAAGAAGTCTTAAGACGTCCCTGGTTAGAATATATTATTTAATATTTTGTATAACCATTCTATAAAATGTTTTTTTATTAGAGAAATCAGCATTCAGCTATAAGTATTTACGGACGAAAATTTTTTTAAGCTCTCTTTTTTTAAGTATCCAGAAATTTAAACCAGCTTTGACAACAGAAATTTAAAAGAAGTATAATCATATTTGAAGAGTAATACAGAGATGATATGCATGTGGTACTACTTTTTGCAAAATTCAGCCTAAATCTAAGAAAAAAAGAATTCAACATTCTAAGAAATTATACAGAATATTAGTTGATCTGTTATCTATCGTTATTAACGTCACATTTCGGAGTAACAGGAGGGCTTTGAACCTCCTACTTTTAAACCACGGTCAAATGACAAGGATTACACCCAAGCTGACACTCTACTCTCCAAACTTCCATTTCATACGAACTTGAGGACTTTGAGCCTCGAGATATTTAAGCACTTCAATGTTTTACCCGAACACCGCTAGGGCACATGAAAAGGCACTTGCCTGATTTGTCCGAGTGGTTTAAAAAAACTAAAAATTAAAAACTACATTTTTAGTGTTCTTATTAAATTTAGAGATACAAAACAAAGCTGTCTTTAAAACTTACCAAATAAAAGAAAGAAAAATGTCTACAGCTTCTATATTTATTAAGAAAAATATGTTGATCATATATATTTATTGTATCTTGATCATATGTATGTTTACTTATTACAACTGGCATATGTTTTTAATGCTAATTTCTTTACAAAAGTATATAAAACAAAAAAGCTAAACATTTTTTTAAAAATTTTATTACTTTAATTGTATGTTATTGTGAATAAATTTATTGTTAACTTTTATTCCACATCAATGATTAATTATTCCGTGTATTCAAAGAAATTCTAAATGGAAAAAAATACATTATTTCGTTTTATATAAATAATTACAAATTATTTATTAAAATCTTTAAAAAAGAATGTTTACAAGAGTTAACCAAATAATTATTTATAAAACATTGTTGAAGCAGAGAAAATTCATGTTTTTTAATAAATTATTTTAACCGTTGTGTTTGTCATTTCTATAAGAATAATATGTAAATCATTTTAAATTGCTCGTAAAAATCCAATGAATATTTTATTTTCATGATGGTAAATATTTAGCTGAAGAAATCGGAAGCAAGGAAATTTAAAAGGAATTTATCTTTTTCCATGAAATATTTATTCTCTCTCACTCACATAAATTATATTTACGTGTTTGAATTCTTAGTTCGGGAATAATCTTTGTTAAACATTAATCGCCGTTTTTTTTATAAAGCATTCCATCCACTACAACTTTTATAACTTAAAATTAATTTCGGGTGTTGGGAAAAGTTTTGCTATAATTAAAAGTAAAAAATAATAGTTTTAAGTTTTTAGGCTCTATATGTATTTAATTCCTAGAAAACATACTAAAAAATATTTGAATAATAATTTGATAAATATTTTTATATTTCTGCTAAAATATATATATCATTATCTCGCTTTTAAGAAGATTCTGAATTCAAACAATAATTGAATTGATAAACAAACAATAAAATAAAATAAAATAATTCTCTTTTAGATACCATGATTACAAATTCTGTCGTTCAATAAGAAACATGTGTTTTAAAATTAAACGACCAGTAAAATAAACTTGAATCATAAAATTCATTCGTTTCGTTTCTTAAAAACAAAAATATACACATGTGTATGACTTATTCTAAAAATTTTACATTAACTATACTATATATATTAGTAACATCCCATGCAGATTTACTTTAAAATTTGAAAAAGGAATTTAAAATTCTTTCATAATAATTTCTATTAACATTATCAAATTGAATGAAATTATTGATCATTTATTTTTACTATGGATTTTTTTCTCCGTGATTTTTTTTTTGTATGTTCTAACATTTTTCTTGTCTGCCATTTTTAAAATAAAGGGTGGCAAAAGTAGCCTAGTAGTTATGGTTCTGAGCTTGTGGTGATGTGTCATGAGTTCGACCCCTTGTGCCACTGCAAGCCCGACGTGTAGAGGGGTTAATACACTTTAAATTTATCATGGTTCAAAGTCCTTCGATACACGTAGTGTGGAAGCTCAGAGAAGGGTAGCCAGCTGTGGTGTCGTCCTCGTCAGTTTACCGTGGTTCAGATTTACGATGTTCATTTCCAGTAGCCTTCGTATTGCTTTATAAAGCTATGTTAATAAAAATTCTTTCATTACTTAAAAAAAATAGAACATTACGATTATTTTCGTTTTCAGTATTTAATTTATAATTCTTTTATATATATGCACGAAATAGTATATTTTTGAGAGAAAAGCACATGTTTATTGCTTTACCTGTTTAATATATTCACAACTGTTTCTTAAGAAGTTGATAAAATACAAAATCAAGATAAATTTTTCTATTCTCAATCGAATTTCCATTTTTACGAAATATAGCTAAAAAAAGGATTTTCTCAAAAACTTCAAAACAAATTATTTTAATAACTCCTCTTTAAAATCCTTTATGAAATTTTCTTGTCACTCTGTAAAAAGTCTTACGTCAACTTTCTCTTTCAGCAATCAAAACAAATATATCATTTCAGGGGGGAAACACTATAAAATAAAGCAATAAGCAAAAAAAAAATATTTCACTGACTTTTATAAAATTTCCAAATATCTGGCAAGAAATAAATACTTATGTATCACTCTTAAAACACCATTGTCACCGTTGTTGTGGAAGAGGAAGAAAATGAGGAAACTGATATGAATCGGATCTAATGAGATGGATGAGATTACTGCGTAAATCATCAACTCTTCTTCGCTCCATTCCATCTCTTGAAGCCGTTGTGTCAATGAGATTACCACACAGGAGACAGAAATAGCTCCGTCTTATGTCCAAATCATTCCGTAGGAGAACATTTATCTGGTTTCTTGCGCCAACTCGGAGTAAGAAGACGCCAAGGACACACCGATGGATTTCTTCAATTAAATGGCAAACACATAGAAATACTAGTGATGTTGAATGTTGCTTTATTTTGATACTTTTGTATCAGATTTCGTATATATTTGTTTATTCTTTGCGATCAAATCAGTGGAATCAAGTAATGTTTGTCAATGCACTTGATATGAAAAGTAATAACTTCGTTTTATTCAGGGTGTTTAGAAAACGGTGGATAGGTAGAATTTTTGGTGGTTTCAAATAATGACCAAATAATTCTTATGAAACAACTGGTGCAACGCAAATAAATGATCCAAAAATTCATCTTATTTATGTAGTAAAATGAATTTGGGAAGAAGAATCTTCTTTTTATACATCTTGTATTATGAATGTACAGGTACTTCGGATCTTTCTGATCTATGGGTTATGGTCACGATTTATCAATCACTATTTTATTACAAAAAATTTACAGTCCCATATATTAATATAATCACTGTTTTTTAAGCAGTTTCATATAACTAAGATAGGTGCTCTAGTTTTTGTAAAAATTTAAATATATCTTATCCTGAAGGTCATTTCAAAAATGAATCACATAGCAACACATCAGAATCGAAAATTTTTTCATAAACTTTTGGAACAAAATGGGCCCATTTAAGTTATTTTTTGTCAATTTTTACCAAATTTTTTCCCATTTTAGTAATAATAATTTCTTTTTCTCTTCTTAATTATAGCATATTTTCCTAAAACTGTACTAAAAAAATTTAATCCCCATATTTCCATTTTTTTTTAAATTGTCACTAGTAGTCGGATATCTTAAAGGTATCAGATAATCAACATAAAGAATTAATCAATATTAATAAAATAAAAAGACAATCCGACTAGCAGATACAAAGTAATACAATTGTCAATGCAAAAAATGTGAATTGTTAAGCAATGAGATAAACACTATCAATATTAAATTGGAGAATCAGTAGTGGGATATTGATTTTAAAGTTCGGTTCAAGTATATTTCTAAAAATAGATCCTCGAGCATAATTCTACCATACCTGTTAACATAAATGTTTGATATTACTTAGAAACAGAACACAGAAAATTCTTTTATAAAGTTTCTAAAAAAGGTAAAGAATATTTATTAATCAACCTGGAAGCATGTTTCAGTTATTGTAAGAAATTAGAATGTTTATGATTATACGAAATGTTAATAATGTTTAAATTTAGTTTTAATCAATGAAATACTTCATTTGTATTTTAAATAAGAACCAGATAAAAGAACTAGATAGAAAAAAAGAAGATAAAAGAAACCGATTTAAGGAAAATTTAAATGTAACTTCGAAATTGCTTACATTTTAGAACAGTAGATGTAGATTACATAAAAAAAATTTAAAAATACACATAACAATAAGACTCATCTCCTGTCAATGATCTCGCATATTTTGTTCTGATTTTTAAATCAACTACATGTAAAAGTTTTGTGAATAAAAATACAAATCTAACACCAAAATTTTTGAAATTTTAGCTTAAATAGTGCGTGTAGTTTTTTTGCTTATGTTATTCGGTTTTTAAAGCTGTTAGAACATAAAATTAAGTTTATTGTTAATAAGTTTCTTTTCAAGTAATTGACATATCTTTTCTTTTGGTGATACCAAATAATATATAATTTACTTAGTTATTAGCTACCATTTGGTGACCCCGGTAGCCGAATTGTCATTGTTAGGAACACGTTTACATTTTAGAACACGTTTTCATGTCGCTAGTACAGGGGTTGATGCTTGTTAAATCTATTGAGTCTCTAAATCCTCACGTTGGTGTTGAGAGGAATTTTAATGAGGCACGTTTTTTATTTCATGTAATTAAACATAATATTTACGGAAAAAAATTTATTCAAAAATGGAAGAATTTTAGTTTAATTTTCAATTTTAAAGTTGGCAACCTTTTAGCTGTGGCGTGCCAAACCAATCTACCAATAGGATTCAGCGTGCCACACAGTAGGACATTTTTTAAATAATTCGATTCCCGCGATAATGCATGTAGAGTCAGAGAATAAAGTTAAATAATGTATAATGTTTTTTTCATTTTTTTAATTTTGCAACAATTAAAGATGTTTCTAAACATGAAAATAAACAGCATAAAATATAACTATTTCTTCAACAAAAATTTAAAAAATTCAAATTGTACATATATTATGTATTTTTAACCATATTTATTAAAATAAGAAATAGATAACAAAAATATAAGTATTTCCCTTCATTATAGTAAAATAAATATTTTAATCCGAGCCTACTGCTTACACCGTTCTACTTTCATATCGCAAAATCAGGGGTACAATGTGTGACTTTCAATTTGACACGATTCTGAGTATTCAGTTATTTAATCATTTCTTTGCGGACTTGAAATATTCTTATATAAGGAAAGAATTTTCACATATACTTGTAGAACCAAAGGCGGAAAGCCGAGAGTGCAGACAATTTTCTCTCTTCAAACAATTAAATTCCTCAAGCAATGGCATTCAATAATTTACAAAATAGCTCTAAATTTGCCTTAAGACCTTTATCACCTTTCAGATTTTTCCGTATTTCCATAAATGTCCATAATTCTGAAGATATTTTTCAAATAAAGTCCATTACAAATTTATCAACTTCCATCCACTCAAAAATTGACAAATTGTAGCAGGGACGTCTTAAGCCTTCTTGAGACCCTGGGCCTTTACAAAAATGTAGGCCCCACATATGACTGAAAAGTATACAGTGCACAGCATACTTTGTCAAATACTCTTATAAACATAAACCCGAAACAAACAAATGTGCATGACTTACAACCGCACAAACCAGCACAACCGACTGCCGCCTTTTAACTGAGTGAGTAATGAGGGTGTAGGGTGGTAGGTCTAGGCTATACATGAACGATGGTCATCACATGTATCCAGTTGACAAATCGTCCGTAATTCCCAGTTTTTTGGAGAATACAACCGGAAAAAACACTTGGCCGCAGAAATTATTCGAATCATTATTTTATTAGGGCTGAGTTGAGAACGAGGTGAGGCCCCCATTGTGGCCTAGGCCTTGGGCCATGTTGGTGCATGCCTTAAGACATACCTAAATTGTAGAGTAGTGCAGAGTGCCACTGAGAATTGCACCGCGTGCCACAGGTTGCCGACCTCTGGTCTATGGTGTTAAGCGAATTATGCAGATAAACTTTAGGTTACAAGCATATTTCGTGATAGATTATAGTCATTGACAAAAAGAGGATTTTGATTGATAATGTCACTAAACAGTTTCCGTTTGTACACGGCCTTCTAAAGATAAACTGCTTGTACTAACAGATGTTACAGGGAGGGATATTAAATGCAATGATTACAACTATCGCAGTGGCCATGGTCACTTCACCGGCGAGTCATGTTGAAGTTCTTGGAGCCACAAAAGACGTGTTCAGGGGTTGATGCACGTTAACTGTGATGTGGATGAATATTTTCTCCTTATGTGATGTGGAAATTTGAAAAGTAGGGTGCCAGCTCAGGTGTCATCCGCATCCCTTTATCATAATTCAGAATTAAGGGGCCGTCACCAAAAGCCCTCGCGTCGTTGCAGAGTATGTTGTTTGGAAAAAATCAAATATTTACATTCATTGGAACCAGTCTTTCTACACATCCTGATATTATTGATAAATATATTAATATACGTTTTGAATTGATTGATTATCAGAGTCGTATATAGAAACTACACGAAAGATATTGGTGACGAACAACGTAATTTCGAACACTTTTAACTATAACAAGGGCCACACCTCAACTAGTACTCCAGTTTTCCATATCATGCCAACGTGAAAAAGTTTAGCCCCATTCATTAGCATCTCTAAACACGGTGAAACTTTAGTGGCACCAGGACTCGAACTTCATGACTCAACAGAAGCAGCAGCGGTCATAAGTTCGTGACCATGATCATTTCGCTACAGAAGCTAATGTGAGCACGAGGAATTCAATTACTGATATTATATGTAAATCAAATTATATTTATAACTTGTAAAATGCCGTCTCACACTCTCTTCAATGTTCGTATCTCATTCATTGAGTAACGAATTATGATACATTTTAATGTAAGATTGTGAAAAAGATTTTAATATAAACTAAGAATCTACAGATCTCGAAATCTACACCGGCTACCGCAACCTATGAGGTCTAAAAGATTCTTAAATGGTTTCAATTATTTCAACTGAAGTAAATGAACATTCAACAAAATTTGGAAGAATCGGTAAAAAAACTTATAACACTACTGTTACTGTTTGCAACACAGTGCTTCTCAAACTTTCTATGTTTGCGACCCAATTTTCAATCATAATTTTCATCGCCCCCCCCTTCTGTGCTACAACTATATATTGAATGCAATAATAGTGAACTATGAAGCTAAGGCTACAATACGACTTTAATTATGAACCTTACAAATAACTAGGATAAGTACAATATTTTGTATATAATTTTATGTAACGTGCCTGTATGAAAGTCACTAGTGATTACTAAATTTGTTCTTAACTTGGTATTGGTAAATTAGTTATCAAATACATTGTGCAGTACTGATACATTTATAAGTACCGTAAAGTTCGGCGTACAACGCGCACCTATACTTTCAAGCTGCAATTTTTAATTTTTAGGTATGTTCACCGTTAACGCACCCCCCCCCTTTTTTTTTTACGAAGAAACCTGAAATGTACATGCGCAAAGCTCATTGCTCATACGTTTTCAAGTCATTTATTTGAGGTAATATTTTCCAAGCTATAGAAAAAAGAAATAGTACACTTCTAAAACTACAATACTTTTAGTTCATAAGGAATATCATTTCTTTTAAATAAACAGTATTTTGATCAACGTAGAACTATAATTTTTTTCTATGCTCATCTTTTTTTTTTACTTTTTAAAGCTCTTATTTTTATACCGGGCGTATAACGCGCAACCGTAAATTTCGATCTTATTTTTTGAGTTAAAAGGGCATGTTATGCGCCGGATTTTACGATATATTATATCAGTGTAAATGTGTCAAAATGTATTTTGTTTTGCTTCTTTTTTCCGTAAATTTATAATTCGCTTAAATAATCTTTTATTTTCGACTTTTCGATACGCTCGCGCCTCCCACGTAGGATTATCATGCTTCTTAGAGGAAGGCGTGCCCGAAAGCTTGAGAAACGCTGTTGCAACATAACATCTAAGCAATTTAAAATTAAACTCTACAAGAAAATACCTCGAAATAAATATTTGGACTCCTTCTATTTTACAATTCTAGTAATACTTTACTTATTTTTTTTTAAAAACTCAGAAGAGCAGTTTTTTAGACTAAATTACTAAAAGAGCATTTCAATAACTAAACAATTTGCCAAATTTACCCTTCATATGCAATTTATGTCTTCCATTTCAGAGGACGTCCCTGATTTTTTTGACATTCCTTCCCCCTGTACAGCGCAAAAATACAATAAAGTAACCTTCTCCCCGAAGGACGTCAAAAAATGAGGCAGCCTCACAAATTCATTGAGCGCCTGACATATTTTTAGAATCGAACGATTTATTAGATCATCATTCCACCCTTCACACACCCTGTCTAATAACAGAGGAATGATCGATAATTTAGCGCATTTTTAGCCCATCAAATATTAGGAATGCCTCCAGTGCAGTGCTTTTGAAAGAGGCTCCCCGAATTCTCTCTGCATTCGGAATTGTTCTCTATTGGAGAGCAAGAGAAATGCATTAATCAGTCTCGTAAGATAAATCTGAATTTATGATAATTTAGTTCCTATATTGGCATATCCCTTTTCAACTAAAGGCTTTCTACACAAACTGATACTGTAGATCGTTGCACGGAGTGATGCTTATGAAAGCTTTAGATGGAACAAATGACTTCGATAAACTTTCTTCCTTAAACTATCTAAGTAACATTTTACCATATTTTGGCACTATATTTTTGAACCTATATTTACTTTTTTTATCATATTTTTGGTGTTGGTTTATTGATTTATTCTAACTTTGCTTCCAGATATACAAGGGGTGATCAAATGAAAAGGTACGAAACGACACGGTGGGTACAAATATAGACTTTATTCAAAATATACACCATAGGCCTGAGCACAACGATCCCACTGATGAACAAGCCGCAGGATTCCTTGTTCCCAGAATTCATGTGGCTTTGACGAGACTCAGTCCTCCACAGTGTCCTTGAGTACGTCGTCCGAGTTGAAGCGCTTTCCTTTCAGGTGTTTCTTCAGTGGACCAAACACATGGAAATCGCTGGGTGACATGTCCAGACTGTAGGACGGATGGTCCAACGTCTCCCATTGGAACTTGTCCAGTTCCATTTGTGTGACTCTGGAGACGTGTGGACGCGCGTTATCATGGAGCAGAACCACACCCTCCGTGAGCAGCCCCGGTCTTTTGTTCTTGATGGACCTGCGTAGGCGTCGGAGTGTCTCATAGTACACATCGAAGTTAATGCTTTTTCTGTGCTCGAGTAATTTTGTGCTCGCATCATTTGGACGCCGCTTTTTATAAGAGCCTTTGCTCTCTCCTGCGCATGCGGGCACCCGCGCATGATCCGATCCCAGTCAGAGTCTCCAATGGCATCCCGAGATGTCTCGCTACATTCTCCTTTGGCGGAATATGCAAATATTTAACTGTTTCATTTTTATGTCGTTTCGTACCTTTTCATTTGATCACCCCTTGTATTACTTATTTATAAGATAGATATACTGCACACATTTTTTTACAATGCATTTAACCCCTTAGGTAAATTTTTTTACCCAAAATGTTCCAATAAGGGCACATTTTTTATTTTATATAATTAAGCATATACACATTTAAAAGAATTCAAAAATAGATTAATTTTATTATAATTTTCAATTATTTTAAAGTTTTAAAAGTATTTTTTTTAATTTTATAATTGTGAAGCACAAAAATCCTAAATGTTTTCTTTTTATAAGTACACTCTGCATGCTATGAAGAATGTTTCATATATATATCTTAAAATAATTTCTCTTATACTTATAAAAAAATTTGTATGTACCTCTTTCTCAAATAGTTGTGAATTTTGTGTGTGCGTGCTCGCGCAAGTATATATGCACACATAATTTGAAGCATGATGTAATACTAAGTCTTACATTGCAATGAGGACAAAGATAACATCTAGGGGAGAGGGGAGGGTTGGATTATTTTTCCATTTTTATTTCTTCTCAAGCAACAAACTGCACATTTCCTTGCTAATCCCTGTTCTTTATCGAATATTTTCAAGAATCTAAATTCCTGCCTCCAATGAAAAATTCCCGCCTTCATCACAAAGAAAATCCCCGGATGAGAAATACTATGGACACACTGCATCTCCTAAAAACAGGAGCCCTAATATATATAATCTCACTATAAGAATGGAAAATATGTGCAAATAAAAGATAAAAAGAAGAAAATATAGGGTTGGTTGTTGTAGCTAGCTTTCGGTGGCCCGTACAGTGTACAGGCAAACCAGTTAAGATGCTAACAATGAAGTATGATCTCGCTTTATATAATGTAAAAACTCAGATTTATTGAAGAACTTTACTCTGCATTATCAACGGTTTTTATTTAGTGTGTGCGTGTGTGTTTACTTTTCATATGTGGTTTCTAATTTAGCAATGTAATGTAAAGCATCTAACTAAGGTTTAGCTTAAGTATAATAATCTAGTTTTATATAGATCAAATTGAAATTCAAGGTGATGAATATGAAATTAATTTTTCCTAATTATATCTCAAAACATCTGATACAAGATCAGCTAAAATCTTTAACGTTTCATATCAGATTTAACATACTTTCCTTCTCTTGTTTGAGATCTCTTGTCACGCCAGCTCAGTGGTCATGGTAGTTAGCTCGTGGTTGGCGTGTTATGAGTTGGAGCCCTAAGCCCTCTGAAGATCCGCAAGGTTGTTGCTGTTGCTAATTCTCCAGGGTCTCATGAATTCATACAAAATCAATTAACTCACTGATTCGCTAAAAGTGGAGCACAAGAAGGGGATCTGTGTATATATCTTTACTTGTAAGATCCGTGCAATGCATTATATTTTCGGAAGAAGCCTGATAATCTTTACATCTTGCCCAAATGGAGAAGATCTCTTTGTGCGCTGAAAAGGACCACTTTAAAATCCCTCACCACTGGTAAGGTGAGAGAGTGTACTCTGGGAGCATCTGTCACGAAAGCAAGAGGGCCAGACCGGGTCTATTACCCACATACCAATGATGAGTGGGAGATACCCTCCACTCCCCCAAATTTTGAGATTTTTTAACAAGTATATTCCAGATAGGTAGGGAAGGATGTGGAGGGAGTTGGAAGACAGCCCTTTTATGCTAGTTTTCCCACTATTTCATTGCCGTAAAGTTTTACATGAGATGGGATCCACTGAAAATGGTTATCATGATGAAGCAATATATGTTTCAGTTTGTGTAAAATGGAGACCCTGGTTTTGTCGCAAACAATAAACCATTTGTAAAGTTGTTGAAGCGAACAACTGCTTTCAGAGATCACCTTAATTCTTTTTACATAGAATGACCTCAAATCTCGCGTCAATGGCTATTAGTTCACTGAGCAGAAATCCGGATTGCGTTTTTTCAGAGATAATTTTTTCTGGGGTTTATCAATATAGATACCAACCGGCTTGGTCAGATATTTTACTACTATGAGTATAAATCTTGATTGCATCGTTGGGGATGTTGTTAATAATCTCCAATGCTAAGTGTCTAAGATATCTAGAGGCAAAAATTTTCTTAATGATGGGAAAACTTAGGTTGAAGGGGAAATAGACTTGAAGAATCCTTCCGAAGGATTCAAGCTACAATGTATTGAACTGGACTCTAATTTTCCAGTAAGAAAGTTCTGGGACTCAATTATAATGAAGGGGCTGTTTTTCTTTAGTTTTCGCCTGTTTACCCCGTTATTCAGGTACGTACAGATCCATCATGTACAGAGGCTCATACACGTTAAATTTGCCGTGGCTCAATGTACCGTTGACTTGATATAGTATAGTCTGTAGAAGGGAGATGTTAGCTTAGGTGTCATCCACTTGTCACTTGACCATGGTTCAAAATTACGAGGTCTGTCGCCAGTAGCCATCGTGTTGCTTCATGGTACGACATTGGTAAACACTTAGTTGCACGCAAATATGTTGAGGCTCAAACGTCCTCCTGGTGGTGTGGTGTGGAAGTTTGGAAAGTGGTGTGCCATCTCAGGTGTCGTCCTCGTCAATTGTCCATGGCTCAAAATTACGAGGTCCTTCGAAAAAGCCTTCAAGTAGCTTGATAGTGTGACGTTAATATTTCAAAACGTATGTTAATATATCATTAATATGTCACTCGCTCAAAATTTCTATATCCCCAAGCAACACAAAATAAAACTGCACTTTATAAAGCAGTTGTAAATATATGTAATTTTCTAAGGAATTTAGAATGAGATATGAAATAGCGATGTCAGATACAAATCGATTAGGAGTTAGGTAAGCAAAAGGTGAATCAAATATTAACAAGTATTTCGAGAATCTCATCCATAATAAGAAAGGATAAGTGTTTACGACATATGTCATCTTTTTTTACAAAGAAACATTTTTAAAATATTTTGTCAATTCTTTGGATTGAATTTTGGCTGTTGTTGTTTTCGAAAATGAATTCTTTAGGAAGATTTAAGGGTTTCTTCGAGAAGGGGTTTTTTCCCATTCAAAAAAGTTCGAAGAATTTATTGTTATAAAATGTAACTAATGAAGGGTGGATTTGTACCCGGTAAATCCTGAATTTTAAAACCAGTTTTGTTTGTTTTTCTTATATTTGTTTTGTTCGTTTTAACGCCCTAAAAAAGCAAGGGCTTTTAACTCTTTTTTTTTTATTATAATATGGTCCATATTACAAAGAAATAAATTAGAATTGAAAGTGAGATACAAAGAACAATTCTTCTTTAACTATATATGTATAACAATGATGTTTCATAAAGTATTAAATTCCCTGAAATTCAGCAAGGAGAGAATGATTTACTATCATATTTATTTTAATCATGGATTCATTGATAATTTTTTACAATTCACATTACAATAATAAACGTTACATAGAAGCACCAACAGATACAAACGCGGGCAGTTTACAATGGACAGAAACATTATTTTGTGTCATTCCAGAAATCTCAGCAATTTCATTTCTCCTACCGGAAATTTCTGGAACATTCCTTTATCATATAATTTCTGAGTTGTAATACACTGATTAGTCAGATTCAGTAGCTGATGCAATATTGCATCATCTCACCACGAAATGTGTCGCTCCAGTCCTTTTTTGGGAGTTCAAAGTTGCAGATAAAAGTTTATTTTCCCGTCATGAAGTTAAAAAAATAATTAAGTATCACGTGATGACTTGTAGGGTTCTAGACCAGCGGCTCTTAAACTGTGGTCCGTTGACTCCTGGAGTTCAGCAACAGCATTTATCTAGGGAGTCCTTGGAGTCTCTCCTGTAACGTTGAGATTTCCTTCTTTTACAGGTTGAAAGGCCTCGTGGAAAAATTGAAAGATGTACCCTCCTAGACTAGGTTACAAAATAGTCTCAAATGAAGAAACTCTACCACAGAGCTTGTATTTTGATCAAGAATATTTGATCGGGGAGTAATGTTCAAATTCTTGAGGGTCCACGATGTCACCCTGATACATAAAGGGGGAACCGTGGCGTTTGAAAGTGTAAAAACCGCTGTTCTAGACTCTTGTGCATTAAAGACACTACTCTCAAGAAAATTGAAATAGAGAATTTTTATTTATGTATGTGTATTTGTTTGTGTGTGTGTGTTGTAATTATGCAAGTTATAGTTGATAACATAAATTATAAAAGTGCATGCATACATATAAAATGTAGAACATTTCAAAGTTTTATTTATTTCAAAGTTTTATTCAATGAAGACATAATGTAATCATGCTTTTGTTAGTAAAACGTTTTCTTCCATTTATTTCTACCCCAATCAAATCTTCGTCACGCTACCGTTTTTCAAAGTGATATCTCAAATAGCCCTCCTATTGCCTTTGAGTGGTACATTGAAGAAACATCAATCGATTTATGCAATTTAAAGGTCCTCTTAGCACATTGGTTCACAATTAAGAGGCAAATACGCGTCTTAAAGATGAACCGTTATTAGAAATCTAGTATGTGAATTGTGGCGCACGAATCTCTCCAAACATGCTATTACAACATGAGAATTGAACTTTCATTCATTTGACTTATATCAAATTCATTAAATGACAATACTTGCTTCAAAAAACTACACCCAAAGCCCATCCATCGGTTATAAATTCGTTATTCCTAAACCAGACTATTAAAGCTCTTTGAGTCTGTGTGAAGATTGCGGCTGCACGTCTTAAGCAAGAACTTTAAATAATATGTTATTAATCTTTAATCACACTCATGCGTAGTTTAGCTCATTTATATTCCCCTCTCCTTTTTCTTATTTGCATATTTTTGAAAAATACATACGATTTGAACAATCAGAGTTAAAATATGAGAGACATCGCATCATCAAAGGTAAATTTTAGAGATGAACAAATCGCCCCATACAGTGTATAAAGGTTAAAGATACGAAGAACTGTTTTTAACATTAAGGCAGAAAGAACTCAAATGTGAAAACAACCTAGCCCAGATTTCTGTTAAGTTTTTTGAAGCGAATGAATTGCAGTTGACATGGGACTAGAAAAAATCATAAGCATAGACCTCTGGTTCTATCTGACAGCCGTAGTTCAATTCAACACCTCAAAAATAGGGCCCACATAAGATATAAAATTAGTTTATCTGTCCTAGGAAAAGTTAAGCTCATTTCTCACCACACAAAGTACACTTTTAATCGATACCGTGTCATGTCGATATCTACGGAAATGAATTGGTTGACACTCTTGCAAAGAAGGGGCTGGACCTTCCTGTCCCTTCCACCTCAGAGTTCACATGTTTAGAATTATCCTCATGGCAAAAAGGCCCGAAATGAAGAAAAATGGTTGAAACCTCTATTTCATAAATGATGTAAGGGCAAAAGACCAGGGCTTTCTTTATCATTTCCTTGTGACAGGCAGTTCAACACTTGTCTGTCCCAAAGGGCACTTAAAAAGTCTCTTTTTCTGGAGGCAATAAGAGGTTTCCTATTTACCGTAAATTCCAGCTAGAACTGGCTTCACCTCAACACATCCTGAAATGCCTTGGAGTGGACTGGGAAAATATCCATGATAGTCCACTTGTACTATCGGTCCTCATTAAAGTCAACAGATTCACTGATCTCGTCTGACTAGACGGGAGATTAGTAACAACACTAACACAACTAAAAATAGCAGAAAAATTACACTTTGTAACCGCTCTTGTATAATTAGAGTTATTGTTTGTCGTAAGCAACAGGAACGCTAACGACCACCTGTCTTCAGTACATGCCAGGGAGAAAAAAATGTGTTTGCTACGAAAAGCCGTCCGTGTTGTTTACCCATCATTTTTGTTAATTATACGTGTTGTCTTTGTGTGTAACATAACCTTTTTTTTTTCAATTCTACTATTGGTTCACTCTTTTCCTATATATATATACATCATGTTCGAATTTTCAATTGTTAATAAAACACTTTCTTTCATCCATTTAAGTTCAAATACATTTTTAAACGTGTAGTGGATGACACTTGATGTTAATACAGTTTTTTCTAATATTAATTCATCAATTAAATTTAAAAATGAATAAATAGTAACATACCAAAATAATAATCCAACAGTATATACAGAAAAGAAAGTCGTTCGTTGTGTCCCTGTAACGCTATGGATAGCGCGTTGGATTTCTAATCAAAAGGTCGTGGGTTCGAATCCCACTTGGGATGGCCTAATTTCTGAGAATGGGATTTAGGAATGAATAAATTGTAACAAAGAAAAATAATAGTCCAACACCTTATATAGAATGGAAACTGGATAATCGCTTCTTATTTTGCCAATTAATAGTGGTTTTCAGTCATATGTATATACATATGTATATTTCTGTTAATTATAACTATTTAATAAAAAGTAGTTAAAATAAAAAGTTTATTTGTTGATCTGTAGGAATTGACTTGCGAGAATTTTTTTTTATTTATATATAACTTGTTTTTATTTCTAATGGGCTACGGATTGGTATTTTACCATTGCAGACCTAGTACATTTCCCGGAAGTTGGTATCTCTTTTTAGTGCGGTACCCTATAGGCGGATACCAAATACCGCAGGCAATTTTGACTTACAGTTTCTTCTCTAGAGGAAGACACCTGACCTAACCTAACGAAATTAATAAAAAACTGTTTCACTAAATAGAGACTTATTACATCCAGCCCCGAATTTACCATCTTTAATTTGATCTTTTACGCCCATTACTCTACAACTTTATTATACTTTTTTTTTTTGCATTTTATGTTTTACCATATGCCACAATCAAATCATTTATTTTTTCATTTATCTTTCATCTATTTTTTTCTGAGATTTTGCTTATTTTTACTCATACATATATAAGCAAATGCCATGCAAATAAATAATGACTACAACAGTCAACAGACTACCCATGAAAAAAAAACTCTTTTTCTCTAGGTTATAATTTAAAAATAACAAATGCACATTTCTTTCAGAAATAATTTCTTACTAATTTAATTTATAATACGCATCAAATCTTTTCCTTTACAATTCAAAAAGGCACCGTGTTTTCTTCCACATTTTTATTTTCATAACTCATGCAATAATCAAAACTAACAACAACAAAAAACTTACAAAAAGGCAAATATCCCTTATCTCAGAAATAAAAGCAGAAAATTTTTAATTATGTAATGGAGTTCGCTAATTTAATTGAAAAAAAAATTCCAAGATAAAACTCTAGTAAGAGAAATAATTTAGTTGCGCTTTAACGTAACTTAACTAGAATAAGCTAATTATTATATCGGAAATATTCTTCGTCTAGTGTTAGGAAACTCTTAACTAATATTTGTTGCCATCATTGGTGGAATCAGTGTAGAGTTATTAGAATGTGTTTTTAGAAATTATGTTTAATTGATTGTATATCATTTTTAATCGTTTGTAAAAGGTTATGTCTTCAATGCGTCTTAATTTATAGAACAATTTTAGAAACTAAAATAACAATTAAAAGCGCAAAGAATTTTTTTAAAATTATTTGTGAAAACCATATTAGCATTTCAATAAGATTATTCGAATACCATTCTCTAGCTGCTTTCGTCGACACAAGTTCTATTTTCACCACAATCAAAAATTAAATTTATTGTACATCTAAGTTTTTATAAAGTTTTTTTTTTGTACCATTAATCCTGGAATCTGTTTCTTTTTCTCTCACTTTTTTTACAAGAAAATAAATGATTCCTGCTAATCTGGCGACGTGAAATAAAATGAATTTGCAGCCCTTTCTTAAAGTGTCGAAGATAAGTGTCTTATCATCAAGAGCAGTCTCTTTAGAAAAACAATAAACTTTTTTTGTCGCTCTTTTTGAGGAAAATGTCCTCTGTATTTTTTCTTCTCTTTAAGAAGTGCTTAGTGGAAAAAAATTGTAAAATAAAATTCGGGGGTGGGGGGGGGGATTCATGTCTAACTTTTCACACAATTTCGTCACGATTGTTACAGCTATTATAAATATAAATTTGAATGTGCGAATATAAACAGCGTTGATCGTATTGTTCCAAAATTTTACAGGGAGCTTCGCAGACGTTCAAAAGGAGCCATAAACATATTTCCGCCAAAGAAATTTTTCAAATTTATTTGTAGTGAACTTTTTTCTAAAACCAAATTGCTTAAGGGAAAGTTAGTATGTGTACGTGCGAATTCATATGATGTCATAATAGGCAGACGATTGTAAAAAACCGTTTCTGGTTATGTTTAGAAATTGATTACTACGTTTAGGAAAGGGTTTTGCGGAGATGGACTCCCAAAGGCGTCGGAGCATTATAGATAAAAATTCTCGATTTTGAACGATTACACCCGTAGACTTGAAATTAAGCAAGCGTATTTCTTTTGTTGAGTAGAGATCTATTATATATGGAAGGGTTTCACAAAAATTGACTCCCAACGGGGAGTTTCAATGACGTTATGGATAAAAATTCCCCTTTTTGAACTATTGAAAACGCAGACTTGCAACTTTGCAGCATGTTTCTTTTGTTAAATAGAAATGTGCTATGAACGGTTATTGCGGAAATTGAATTTCAAAGTAGGGGATTACTAGGACGTAATAACAAACATATTTTTTTTTTAAATTAGAGTCCATTTTTTTTTAATCAAGAAGAGAAGGCTATAAAAATGCTTTTCAAATGCAATCGAAAGTTTAATGAGTTAAGACTAAGGTAGAAATAATGTATATATATATATAATACTCAGAAAAGCGGTGGGAGGCTACGGTAACCTAGGGGCCAAGGTCATGGACTGGTGTGTCATGAGTTCGCGCCTAGTACCGCTGAAGATCCACCGTGCAAAGCGGGCAGTTGCACGTCAAATCTGTCGAGGCTCAAACGTCCTCCCGTTGTTGCAGTGTGGACGTTGAATGAGGAAGTGCCAACTCATGTGTCGTACTCGCCTCTTGACCATGGCTCAAAATGACGAAGTCCGTCACCAATAGCCCTCGAGAAACGAAAATATAACTCAATGGAGAGGGTGGGTAACGGTTAGTAATATGCTAAGAAATTATTATTTTAAAAAATCTTATTTCTGTATAGTAATATGAAAGAATAAAATTAAAAAGTTAACATATGTTGAAAAAATCTACGACACCCTTATATATGTGTGTATTTTTTAACGTTACTTTTATTCTTAAACCTGACCAAAATAATGATAAAAACAAGCGAAGGCAATGCCATATTCTTCCGGAAGAAAATTCCGGAAATACGAGCAATTACGCTCCTGACTGCCAAATTGTGCTCCGTTCGCCAGGATAAAGCGGGCCGCTTGCGTGCGGCTTGAATTTGATTCCGTGACCGTTGTTTTGAGTTCTGACAAAAGTTCTGCGAGAGCTTTGCCCTTGCGTCGCGTATCTAAGATATCTTTCTTTCCTCTTCCGGTTACTCATATCTGCTTACCGCTCAATTTTCTTCCCCAAAAGAAGACTTTTAGCTTAAAAGAAATTTATTTTTTGTGTCCTATGTTTTATTCATGTGTTACTAAAGAATTTTATTTTTGACTCAATTTCGAATAATGCTAAATTTTGATGATACACGTTTGCATTTTATTGTAGCAAACAATTATGTGAATTTATGAATGAATTTAAATTTGTCCTTTGTGTTGAAATTCATATATATATTTTTAAGTAACATACTTATTTGGATTTATGTAATTAACTTCTTACTAGAATTATTAGCATTGCATTTCATATTGTATTTAGAAAATAAGTCCATGCATTGTATTTTTTGTTGTTGTTGCTTATGCCACCTGTCTGACGTAGTCAGATCGAGGTCCACGAAATTCATCATGGCAACGGGCTAGAAATACGTCTGTCATTAGCCTAAGCTTTGAGCCCATGAAGGTGACAGCACGATTTTGCTCACGATAGATGGCAACACCATTCGGACCCACAGATTTAAGGAGCACGTGCTCCATTTTGTACTCGGCGAGTATTTGGTGCCATCGGGCATCGGACCCAGGCCTTCCGGTCTGGCGTCCGATGCTCTAACCACTAGGCTACCCACGGCCCTATTGTATTTTTTGTCACACTTATTAATGTGTTATACATTTGTCTTAAGGCTATGCCTTGTAGTTGTTGTTTCTAATGCCACATGATCGGCAAAGGGCTCCTATATATCCCCTTTAAGATTATATTTCGGAAAAATATGTGTTTTTCAAAGGCAACGTTAAAAATTTTAATCATATCGGAGTTTGTATTAGCTATTGCTTTGAAAAAAGCTATATGTCTTTAACTACAGCTGTACTTAAACTATTCTTTAATATGTTGCGTTTAAATTTCTACCCGGAAAAAATCATAGAATCCCACTTAAAAGCTTACAATTTTTAAAAACTAAATTTAAAAGTATTTGAAACTCAAAACTTGGTTATACAGCTATGTATTTGAGCAATGAGTGATTTTTTTTTTACCTTGTAAACCCTCTTTCTCCTCCAACGAAAAAGTCGCCAATTTTTCCAACACAATTGCGAGGTATACACGTGATGATAAAAAAAAACACCATGCGTTTTATTATGAAGCAATACTTCGATATTCATTGCAATTTATATTTTTAAATAAATACATAAACGTATAGTAGTAGTAGTAGTAGTGTTTTCGCATTGAAAAATCTCAAAATATAATTTAAATTTCAGTAAATTTATTGAAGCTGTGTGCGCGCGTTTTTTATTATTTGTAATTAAGATTTTCACTAATGCAAGCATACCATTTTTACTGAAAATATCTTTTACATGCCGATTTTATGAAATTCTTTACAAACTTCAGTTTTGTAAAAAGAAAACTAAGGTATGTATGTATATATATAATTCCTTATTCTATTTTCTATATTATCCCATTTAAGTTTTGATCACTAGATTTCTATGTGCACTCATAGGCTTATTTTTTACCAAACGATCGAGGTTTTAGAGTTTAGAAAATGCATATTATACCATATTTATTAATTAGATATTCATTTCAAAATATGGGAGGATTGAAATATCTTATTATCTTTATTCATCTTTTGTATTTAAACATTTTGTTTGTTTTGTTAACTACGTTATATACGAATAAGTTTATTATGTATTTATTAATATTGTTTTCCTTCCTGTGTTGAAAAATGCGTTGGTAATCCAGGGAAGTTGTTATGGTTATTTGTGGCTGAAAAGCCATAAATCCGAGCATTCAATTTAGGACATTCACATTAAAACTAAAATTTGTTGTTACTAGTAGTTAATTCTACAAAACTCGATAATATTGATACAGGAAAAGAGTATTGGTTTCGAACCCGATTCCTCAACTGATACATATTCTAATTCGGACACAAGACTTCCATATACTTATATGTTCTAGGATATGAATGAAAGTTTATTAACGTCACCCTATAAATAAACACGATGGCTCTTAGCGATGAACCTCAACATTTTGGACCTCGATCAAGTTATGATAAGGACATTAGAGCGGGTAACCCCTTCTCCTACCATACCATTTCAATGGAAGAGCTTTGAAACTCGGCAGATTTTAATATGTATCAACCCCTCTACACGGCGAGTCTTTAGTGGCACTAAGGAATAACACGCCAGCCACGAATTCGTCACCATAGCCAATAGGGTACCTCCAGAAATTGGGGAAATAAAATATAAGCGCAGGTTTTGTCTTCCCGGTCTGATCGAAATTTAAATTGAAAGCTCTATTAGCACTAATGTTTTGTAATTATGCCAAGAAAACTGTGATCTATTATCAAAATTACCAAATACTATATTGAGAACCATATTAAATTTCCTTATTAGTGTCTGACTGGACTACCTAACTTTGTGTTCATTAGCTCATTCTAACTTTTTTTAGTACATTGTTAATCTTCTCAAACCGGATCTTAAGCAACGAAATGGGACTTTTACTACCTTTTTTTGTTCATTATTTAATGCTTTTCTTTTTTTTTCAATTGTGCAAAAGGAATCTCGGCGTTCCATATATCTTTCTAAATAATGAAATGTATTGCACATTTCCCGGAAGTAATCGCCAAATGAGTTAAAAAGAAGAAGAAAAAGGTTGGAACACCACTAACTTCTTTCTAAAACGAGTCAACAAGGATTCCAAAAGAGTAGCAAGAAAAAAAAAGAATTTCCACAGCGCTCTCGCCGCCTCTAGACCCGATTTGTTCTTCGAACCAACCATTTCTTTTTCCACTCGAATAAACTTTTTCCCTTGCGCTTGTTCTCCCAAAAGTCCACCCGAAAACGAACAATGGACATCTAACTTAAACGATAAACTTGATTCTAGCCCCTTAGGCGGACTGAAAATACGTTTTCCTTGAAACGAAGCAATTTTCTCAAAAGTCTCTGCAAAAAAAAAAGAACTTTTTTCTTCATTTTTACATTCGTTTTCCTTCTTTGTACCATGTTCCAAAGTCCCTGGACCAAGCTCTGCAATGGTAGAGAAAGAAAAGAACGCTTAGTGTAAATAAATATTCCATCGATTTCTCTGTCGTCTTTTTCTGCAACACGCAATGTTTTGTTCAATATATGCACTGCCGTTAATGGGAACCGTTATTCTACTGGAGCAGAAGTCCGATATCACTCTTAACACAATGACCCCGGACGTCTTAGTTTTACAGTTCTGCTAATCTACATGTTCTAATATTTTATTTACGGTATCAAATACTACATTTTTATTCTTGACTTGTAAATTGTATCAATTCTTTCGTTTTTATTTCTTTCTCACCGCATATTGTATTTTTTTATTCCTGATGGGATATTTATTAAATATTTCGTTTTTATATTCTTCATTGAGTATAATATCAACGCTGCACAATGTAATATATTGTTTTACAAATTCTCTGTTGGAATAATGTATCGATTATCTGTTAAATATACGTATTATGGCTAACGACAAACGTCACTTAGCCCTTTGCCATGAGGAATTTCGTGGGCCTCGATCTGGCCCTTGCCGATCAAGGTGGCAGTAGTAGCAACAACAACATACCATACCAATTACCTATCGTATGTGTGTGTGCATGAGTATTAAGTAATTATCTACTGAATATTGAACCAAACACAAGGAAGTTTATTTAAAAATATGCTTGTTCCAAAAAGCACACACAAACAGAAAGTAGAGTCACTTTCAAATGTTATTCTTCAAATGCCAATTCTATAATAAGTAGGCCAAGGTAGCCAAGGGTCAAGGTATCGGACTCGTGGCTCAGTACCACTGAAGACCCGCCGTGTAAGGGCGCGATGCACGTTAAATCTGTCGACATCTCAAACGTCCTCCCTTTGGTGTGGTGTTGTAGGTAGGAGAGGGGGGCAGCTCAGGTGCCGTCCTTGTCACTTGACCATGGCTCAAAATTACGAGGTTCGTCGCCAAAAGCCCTCGTGTAGCTGAACAGTGCGACGTTAATATTCAGTCACTCACTCACTCACTTGAAACAACTCGGACGACGAAACTCGTGTAATTTGGAACTATGGTTAAGTATTACCCCTGTGATCTGGCAGCTCATTCATTAAACTTCACCACCAGTGAGAGGGCTTTATGCCTCGAAAGATTTAACGTGCATCAGCTTCTCTACAGGATGGATCCTCAGCGGCTGTTGAAATCTAAGCCGCGACTCGACAACTCTGGTCACGAGTTCATGACCATGACCACTAAACTACCATGGTACCTAATTTGCATAAACCTCTAAATTAGATTTGTTACTGAAACTTTCGATCATCGGATCTTCATTCTGCTTCCAGATTACAAAAGTCCTTAAATTCTTAACACATGTGTTTTATTTTTTATAATAGTACATGTTTTGGCTTGCTGTATTCCCTATAGTATTCAACATAGCACAGCGGAAAAGTAGAGAATCTCAAGCTCTAGGCTAAATATTATCATGAACTATTCATAATCACAATTATTTACTCGCTTTGGATGTATTAATTAATGAATTAATTAAATCTAAAAGATTAGTAATAAAATCTTCGACATTGTCTTTATTGAAACAGTGTGATGATTCTAAGTCTCAAATTATTCTGTACAAAAAGATATGTTATTCATCCTTTTTTATTAAATTCTTTTAAAATAAAATATTGATATGTGGTTGATCATCCTTCGTATGCAGGAAATATCCACGCAAATATCTAGCAGGTTCTTTAAGAATAAATCATAACTTTTTTATTCCAGAATTCTTACGTAATTGCAGTACATTTTTCTTCCTGTAATTCAAGTCTGTCATCATGACTTCGCTTAAATAAAATGAATCGTACAGGCATTGTCAGATGTTTGATTCAAAGTTTATTTTTTGAATTATCCTTGTATAGGCTGGGAAGAATCTTCTAGATGATTTCCAGAAAGTTCTAGCGAAATAATCATCCTAGACCCTTCTAGATGCATCTGGTTTCGTCGACAAACTTAGGGCATTTGGCAATCAAATTTGTCACGAAGGCCATTCCTATTCACTTATTATTGAAGCAGTAATTTTTATGGCCTACAAATGATCTTTATGGCCTTAATACCCTATTGATTCAAAAACTAATTCTTAAATTTTCATAACAATACAATAAATAATTTGTTTTAAAGCGTTAAACATATAATGTTATAAAAATTGCTCCAAATTTATTTTTGCACGTACTGATGATTTTAAGACGAAAAGCAAATTTATTTAGCCATACGTTAATAACAATTTAATTCTAGATTTTAATAGTTCTTATTTAGATAGATAGTTTTTATTCTAGATTTGAATTTATATCTCTGTTAAAAATACCATTTCCTCAAGAATCAAAATGAGCTTTAAGTACTTTCAAGGCAATTTTAAACCTTCTATGTTCTATTCTCCTTTCTATACGTATATTATATTTGTTTAGGAAAGAAGTTTTATATGAAATATGTTCTATTCTCCAAACACAAAGCTGGTACATATTTTACTTAATGTATCTATATAACTCTGAATATGTTGGTAATGTTATAAATATGTCATAATATTGCATTATATATATTTAAACATAATATATAAATAAAGTTATAAATTTTGCTTAAATATTTCCGCGCAAAACTCGCCAATGTTTTTTTTTTT
This sequence comes from Trichonephila clavata, assembly GCA_019973975.1. NCBI lineage: Eukaryota > Metazoa > Arthropoda > Arachnida > Araneae > Nephilidae > Trichonephila > Trichonephila clavata. The sequence continues at coordinate 65,922 of BMAO01017605.1, forward strand.
CAAAAATTAAATTTAAAAAATGTAACTTACATATATTTATGCAATATGGGAAAGTGTTTTAACATTGGTGAAAAGTTAAAATATTGTTTTTGCATAATAAGTATATTTTTCGTTTGATGCATTGTTTACAAATCTCGAAATAACAATGTATATATATATGAAATGAAGAGCTTGACGAAAAGTATTTTATACTTTCAAAAAAACAAAAGGATTAAATATACTAGGTTATTAAAATGTATTGTTATTTAAAAAACTAATTGTGCCTACTCATCTTTGAATAGAAATGAAAGCTATATGTTATTCTTTTAAAGAATTTGCAAAATAAAATACTTTTGCATATTTATATTGGTTAATTCCAAACCCATTTTATGTATACAATAATTTAAAGATTATAATACAAGTATTAAATTTTATACTTTCAATTGCTTTCTTCGAAATATTTTATGTGATTAGTTTCTTATATAATCTTCAGAAACTCCATTATCTACATTAAATAAGAAACTTTATGAGTAGGTCATTGGCTTATTTATAACTTTTTCTTATCCCATATTTCTCAGTTCATAAAAATTAATTGATCAAGAACTTAAAAATAGACACGGATGGCAGTAAATATATATTCATGGCAAAAATATTTCTCTTTGTTTGGGGAAATAATTATATTACTCAAATGTGCAATTGTACCATAAAAAAGTGCTATATTGTTCTACCGCAACCGCTGTGGTAGTATCGAAGTTCAACGCTTGCGCACACTTGTCTCTGGTCGATTATCATTTCAGAGACGCCATTATAGCCAGATTGTGTTGTTTTTGCAAATGTTAGTGAGCGTTCAAAACGTTTAAGACGATTGCCGATCCCGCCGATTGTGAAGAGTGTTCTGTGATACGTTTTTGAACGCCAGGAATTTAAAACCAGGGGAAATTCATTATCAACTTGGGATGAAAATGTAATGAGTGATGAAATGGTGAAAAAGTGGGTTCGACAATTCACCGATGGGCACATCAATGTTCAGAACTAAACATGGGATGGGCGACCTTTTGTTGTAAATAATGGTTTGGTTGAAAAAGTGAATGAAATAATATTGCTTTGTGATGATTTTCTACAAATTTAAACTTTCTTCTCTGGTGGCATCTCTCTTTGAAGAAGGTATAGACAAGTCCGTTTCCCGATGAGAAAAATGACTACTCTTTCGTGTAAAAAACAAGACTTTTTATATATGCGAGTTTTTCCAAAACAGTACTTAGTTTGTACGCACGCCTCGAATTATATTAATATTGGTTGACAAGGAAAATGACCAATAGCAGAGAAAGATCGCTAAAACAGACCTCCTTTATCATTGCAGTAACCCTCATGGGAATGAAAAAAATCAACTAGGTTCCTCGGGGGCATAAATACCGTACTTACTTCAAGAAGACTACAAGAATGTGTTTTAAAAAGTATGCAATCACTCACATTAAATGAAAAAAATAAGCTCCATATTTACTCGATTTTATATAAGCCGTACCACCCATTCTCTACATGTTGTGGGGGATTGTGTAAAAGATTCATCGATTTTAGATACTTAAGGAACTTTAAAATATTTAGAAATAATAAGTAAATAATTAATTTATTTGACCAGTACTAAAAACTGAGATAATACATGGATCTATAATTACTCTAAACGTCAGTATCATGTTTCGAAAATGATTCGTCACTCCCATTGGTACAGATGACTTCGGAAATGGTGCCAGCGTCACCATTTACCCATACGGGGCCGTTTTCCGTGTCATCCAATGCATTTGTTATGCAACATTTTTTTTCAAATTATGTATTATAGAAAAATGTAAAAGAATTATTAAAGGCTTTTAAATAGTTACAAGCAAAAGTTATCTCGCTTTGGTTGCGCCATCGACGTATCTTTGTTCCATCCGTATCAGATTTTCAGTGGCTACTGCTTGGTTTCCGTTTTTTTATCTCCACATAAAATTTCCTTCCTTTTCATACTTGCGTTATACTTTCTTAGCGATTTCTTCGATGTTAAGGTGATTAAAAGAAAGCATATACAAAAAATTCCTGAAATACAAGCAAACAAAGCTGTTTAGACTGAATACTGGATATAAATTCAGGAATGGGGTAAGTCATCCATGCAAGGAGCCAGAATGGACGGTTACATTTTTCCTTTTAAAAAAGGGGTGGAAACTCAATTTTCCCCCATCCAAACAAGTGTTTTGCCTTCGTTTCTAAGACGCACCCGATTTTCAGTTGTATTAACACACACATCGAATTTATTTAACAATAAAGGAATACCTCAACACAAAATATTTTTGAAAACGATTGATGTAGAACGAAATCAATGCAAAGATAATAAATGATCTCCATGGACGTCGTTTCTGGAAATGCAATTCGGGCTTATGATTCTCTAATCCAGCGTTTCTCAAACTGTGGGGCGCACCCCCTAGGGGGCGTGATAACTCTACGAGGGGGCGCGAGCACTGAAAAGTCGTAAACAAAAGATTCTCTTAAAAAATTATTAATTTACTGAAAGTAAACAAACACATTTACTCTGTTATAATAAACTTATAAATACACCAGTACTGCACGCAATGTATTTCATGATTAATTTAAGAACACTCTATGAACATTTTTAATAATTATCAGTGAGCCCAAGGGCTTGTGATACTTTAAATTATACTCAAAAATTAACACTTCCCTTGATAATTTGTGCGGTTTATAATCAATCCCTTTAACTGCAGATAAAAAGTTCTGCAATTTGCTCTCCAATACCGCCATTTTCCCCTTAGGCATGCGTATGTGATGTATTGGGGGGGGGGGAATTAATAAACAAATCCTCTGAAATAAATAAATTCTTCGCAAACACTATCAAGGTTCTTTTATTGCATTCCAAAGCCTTCGAAATAATTTTATGGATAGCTGTGCACAAAAAAGATCGCACTTCGGAAAGACGTATGTATACGTCCATAGCAGTGAACACTTTGAGTGAACAAGGCGTTTATATACGCCTGAAGCACTTAAGAGTTTAAAGTCGTATTGTAGATTTAATTAAAAGTATAGTAGTATTGAATTCAATACACTGTTACTGTTAGGAAGGAGGGCGCGATGAATATGATTTAATATTGGGTCGCAAACATTGAAAGTTTGAGAAGCACTACTCTAATCACTACGCATTATTTCAAGCAGTGGTCTAATGCAATGATATTATTCATAACTAGTATCCATTACTTCTTGAAAGCCCCCCATGTGTCTTTTTCCAGCGTTGTGGGAATCGATCCGAAAGAATGTTGACGGCGGCCACTTGTATCACCCTTTGGTAATCGGATGAGCACCCGGGGTCCAGCACATAAAAGAAAGAAACCCTCGGAGATTTCTCCTCGTGCTGTTATTTCGCGTAATTCTGCTCTTGTGAGTGAATCAGGCCAGTGAAATCCTGTTCCTGACAGGAAATCGATGGAACCGCTAACTTTACTCCGATTCGGAGTGTGTATTTTTTCACTTTCTTTCTACCCTTGGAAACGTGTAAAATGGGTTACTCAATGCTTCTTCCGTTAATGCCCATCTGTCTTTCGGTCTCCTCTGGGATTGTGTAGTAATAAATGGTTGTTCAGAGAAGGGATATCGGTACCGGCCACAATTGTGTTTACTTGGAAGATTATAAAAGTTTATCTTTTTCTGTTGTTCGGCTTACCGTTTAATTTTTATTTCAGTTCAAGTATAAGTTGTATTAATGTTGAAAATAAATTGTAGTTTTGAACAGGTCATTTGGTTTTACGGTTTTTTTTTCTGCCACTTGAGCAAAATGAAAACAGCGAAAATCAAGGTGTTATAGGTTTTCATTTATTTGTACAGGATCCTAGCTTCCTTTACGATACCATACGTAAATCAATTTTTTATTGAGAATATTTATAACCCCGTGCACCTCAAAGTATCACACGGGGACTTACATAGAAGTAAGCGTGAACCACACGTTACAAAGGAAAGAAGGATTACAACACAAACATCCATGCCTTCTCCAGCATTCGAACCCAGGGCCTACGGCACCGCAGTCAGCGACACTAACCACTATACCGGATAGGCGGCTACGTAAATCGTTGAGTGAAAGCTATATTAACGTTTCACTCTATAAAGCAACTCAAGGAATTTTGGCGATTGATCTCGTAATTTTTAATCTCGGTCAAGTGACGAGAACGACATTTGAGCTGGTACCCCTCCCCTTTTACTAACACCCTATTGGTCGATCCCGGAGACAATTTGTGTCAATCGCTCGTGCAAATAAGTACATAATAAAATGTATTAATTAATCTACAGTAACTGTGCAAATGAAGCAATCAAACGTTTTTTAGATGGTTTATTGTAATTTACCTTAACTTCATCACTATGAGGCGCGTTTACGCATTTCAAGATTCAGAACTTTTATAACTTTGACCAGTGTTTCTCAAGTTTTCAATATTTGTGACCCAATTTTCAATCATAATGTTCTTCGCACCTCCCGCCTCTCCCCCACCATTCAATAGCAAGGAATTGAATGTAATAATCATGTACTTTGAAGTTAAAGCTACAATACGACCTAAAATATACGCTATACAAATTATCAAGATAAGAATTAAATTTTGTTTTTGTTTCTTTTAAGTAATAGATATTTTGAATAAATTACTTTTAAATAACGAATTTTTAAAAAAGTTGAAAATTTTTTTTTTAAATCCTTGCGCCACCCATGTAGGGTTAGCACATCCCCGGGGGGGGGGGCACTTACAGTTTGAGAATCGTGGTCTTACAAGCATACTATCTACGCCTGGCATAAGAAGTCGATCGCCACACATAATTTACCACAAAAGTTGATCACGAACAGTCCTTTACAGATAATCGCCTTAGACACATGATAAATGTAAGTGAAGAGCTAATTTTTAAAAAATGAAATTGTAAAAGTTGTTTTAGAGATATCTTTGACCCCATATACGTTAAATATAAGAGCATTTAATTTATTACTGATCTGATTATGACCCAGCACTTAGAGGATCACAAAAATAAAAGAGTATTGTATATTTTTTTTAAAAATTCCAACATGCAAACTTTCACAAAAAAATTGATTATTAGAAATTTTGAAAAAGTTGCATTGGAATCAAAAAAGAAAGTAACTACTACAAATTTTAATACGTGATTCGTCACTTTTCACTGGAAATTAGTAGTTTAGCAAATTAAATTTTATTTAAATCCGTCATTCTTAGACTTTCAGATATTTTGTTGATAATTGTAGACATGACTTCGAATCTTTATGTACTTATCAATATATTTTTCTGCATAAAAAGCAATAAAGGAAAAGATTTTTAGTTCCTAACACTTGCGATAATATTCAAATTATGTTTATTTTTAATATCTTTATATAAAGACATTGATTTCGAAATGCTTTAGTAAAACTAACAAAACTATTAGTGCACATGCTATGTACAGTTTATAATATTTTAAAATGCTTCAAATCTTTAATACAAAAATATCAGTAATTTAATCCTAAATGCAACTCTTCACAGTAAAATCTGGAAAACATAGTTTGATTTTGTATATCTCTGAGTTTTAGGAAAATCCCTTCTTTCAAATAGAGTAAGCAATATTTTCTGTTAAATGTATGAATTATAAACAATCATATTTACCATTCACACATTCTGTAAATTGATTACTTAATTTCACAATAAGAAAACCTTGCCTTCGTAAATCTTAGGTTTCTATCGGAAAAATTTGCTTTCATCTAAACCAGCGGTACTCAACCTTTTTTTCCATAGCCGGGCCACATACATAGGACAACTATTTCACACGGGCCACAACATGAGGATTAACGGTGAGGGAGGGGTCGTTATAAGATCGAGGACATTTAAAATACAAATATTGATCACAAATATTAGTAATTTTGAATTTCATTTTTAAACTATATTAAACTCTGTCAAACTCAAAAAAAACCAGGTTTTATGCATTTTTTACCTTGTTATGAGATAATTTCGATTGCATTTCATCTATTATCCTAAGATGAAATTCCACCCCCAGATATTCTGTTGCTGTTGCAAAGATTTTTTAAAGAAGGCCAATTTATGTCGTCTTGAAAGAGATCCTCAAAAAGCGAGGCATTGAATGATTTGTGCTAAGTGGTATAGTGCCAAGCAAAATTTTATTTTTTAGATATAGCACTTTCATGAAAAATTAAATACGTTGTTGATCCGTGTTTGTTTTTTTCTGCGAAACACAGTCAAGATGCCAATCGTCTTGAAATAACAAACTTTCATTATATAATTTTCAATTGGAAGGCATGAGAATTAATTAAAAATTAATTTTACCCATAAAATAGTCGATATTCGACTGTTATTGGTACACTAACAGTTACAATTTCAAAAAAAAAGTTATCCTGCAATTCCTACCAGCATCACATCGATAGCAAAACTGATCTATGTCATTGTTTGATAGAATTTCTAGCTAAATTTTTAATGCATTGTTCTTCAATAATTAAATTTATAAGTACAACGGGCCACTCAGAAAGCTCCGGTGGGCCGCATATCGAGTTTTGCTGATCTAAACCTTAGATCCCACCACAACATTACGAAAAAGCGAACGGCTTCTAAATCAGTTCACTCGACTTATTCCACTTCAAACCTGCACACGCTTCCTGTCCAACCAGACAATGTCTGCTTTTCCCTTCCCGTCGCCAAATAAACAACACTCGCCAAGAAGAATGGCCAAATGTACCACTTCCCCATTGATGTTAGAACACCGCATACCGTTTGTCTACCTGAATAATAAGACAATTTGAGACATGTCTTGATGGTAAAGAGGACACGGAATTTACACATTTTTCTCTCCGATCGATCTCTTGGAAACCTCGCTGGGAGATTAATGACAGCAACCTTATTACCTAGTTTTTGCCTTTTCTGCCAGAGAATTATAATAATGAAAAAAAGTGTTACTAGGGAGAGAGAATTCATTAAGCAAAGATCTCGTCTTTGGTATTCTAAGCTCCTGAAAAGTTAGGAGGAGCGGAAGGGGAATAGATTTTTGCATCAACTAATTAAGCCGATAGGACGTTGCTTCGGTTAAACTTTCTTTTTACTGCTTCTTCAAAAGATGGATGGGGTTTTGGAAGGAATTTTAACTGCTTTGTTTAGAACAAGAGATACTTTGCTTCGGAGGATAGTAACCGTTGGAACGAAGTTACTTTTAAAATTTCTTTGTGTGGCTTTGTTGTTTCACTTATTATGCAAAGTTAATTCCCGTTTAAATACTTTGGAAATAAATGTTTCTGTATAAGCTATATATTTGAATATTTATAATTAATTGCGACAGAGCTTAAAAGGGGTTAAAAATAATCAAGCAAGAAGTGAAGTACAAAAGTAGTCGTAGAATTCATTTCGAATTATTTTTTGCAAGCACTGGAAAAATTAAAGTTTCACTCTAATAAAAAAGGGTATTGAAATTTTTCTTAAAACTCGTATTCTAAAGACAGTTTATCTCTATTTCATTGCTTCACGTCCTTTATTGCTGAAAATAGTTCAAAGAAGTTTTATATTATTCAGAAGTCTAGAATTACTGATTTGTAGATTAACCTTAAAGTAGATGTAAGTGTACATTTTACTATATATACCACCTTTAAGAAAGTATAATTCAATAGTACTGTGTATATATTTTCAAAAGTGGTTCAGTTCTTAAAACAGAAAAAAAAATTATAAAACCATTAACAAACTCTAAAAATGAGTAATATGATAAGATAAGTGTTTCTTTACAGTATAGTGAAGCCATAATATTAATGACAGCCATAATATAATATTAATGACAGTCATAATGTAAATATTAATTTTATATACTCGATTCTCGATAATTCAAACTTTCGATAATACGAACTTCCCGATAATTTGAAGTATATGCTCAGTCCCTAGAAAAACTCTTGATATTTCGAATTCAAACAATACGTTTTGGTACACTCAATATTTCGAAGTAAAATCTATGGCTAGCCAGACTACAACACGCTATAATTCGAAGTGATCTTATAAAACTCTCGACAATTCGAACACTCTCTTTCATGCACAGTCCTGTAATCAACAGGTTGGAGCTTAAAAGTTTCGAGTTATGTTGTCTCTCTCTTGTAACGTAGCCTCTTTGATGATCATCTGGCTGCCCCCCTTCTTAGTGTTTTCCGATTCCTCAGATGAAAAGTCACTTATTGTTTTCATTCCTTTAAGTGGACAATAGAGCAACCGCACCAGTTGTCAGCCGTCCATATCTTTCGTTTAACGCGTGGCCTTGCTACACATGTGTTCGGAAAGGATGGTCTGCTGTTTTGAAGAAGAGATGTGTGGGATGTATTAGTTTAATACAGGAGACATTTAACTACTGTATAATATAATTACTTTTTAAAAATACTTTATAATAATTTTATACATATGTACTATTAATGTTTTATCACATAGTTTCAAATTTAAATGTGAGAAAAAAATTTCTCTTCGTGTATTTTGGGAATTTTTTTCTACCCTCTTGATAATTTGAAGTTTTTTATTGGTCCCTCCGACTTCGAATTATCGAGAGTCGACTGTACATGAAAAAATATTCCGAATTTGAGTCCTATTCTTTAACATTAGCCGAAGTCAGCGTTACTTAATTTTTGTAAAAATGTAACCATTCTGTGGTAACCTCTGGTTACTCCTTACATCCGAACCCTCTTGTCTATTTGTAAACACGGCTAGATGTGTAGGAGAAATAGAATAATCCAGACATTATTTCCACACTAATAAATTTATTAATTCTTATTAACAGATATCGATGGGACACAATACAATTCTAATTAAGCTATATGAACTATGGTAGAGTGCAGAGGTGAGATACTGTAATAAGAGGATAATATTACAGACCCTCAACTGAATCTAAGACAGCTTAAATGCGCTCAGTTTCAACTACGTCGCACTCTAATAACTAGCTTCTATTTAATTAAGAACACAGTACCTGTACCTTTAATGTAGCGGATCCTGCACTGTAATTTGCAGGCACTAGCTTTGACTTGTTCAATGTCGTAGGTTCCACGTTCTGCAATCCTTTTTACTAATTCTCGAACTTCAAGCTCACTCCTATTTGCACACATCTAACGTATCAACTTTAGCTTGTCAACAACAACGTTTCAACAGATCACTTGCTCCCTGCCTTTCCTTCACTTCACTTTCTCTATCAACTCGCGAAAACCGAATTTATGTAACATTCCTCCTTTACATAAATCACGTTTGGTTTCTCGATGATTGGTTGAAATAAATATTTTGTTTTAAAGAGAAAGAGATATTAGAAGAACCGCGTATAGATCCGTCACAATTCTTTTCTGTAACCTTATATTTTAAAGTATCCGACTACCCTAAAACTGTGAATTTTGCCAAAAATTGACAATTTTTTTATGATTTTATTTTATGGGCCATCTTATTAGCTTTATAAAAATACCAAGTTTATCATTTTCCGTTCACTAGAACAAAAACTACAAGTGTTTTAGTAAAAGTAGATCCATTACTTTAAGCAAGATGTCATACTTTAAAACGCGTTTTACTCGAAATGTGATTTTTTGAAAATAATCAAACGGGGTCAGCGATTGCTAAAAAGGTTTTGAACATAATTAACTGAAATTTTTTATGTAAGTTCTGTATAATAGTAGAATTGTTTTAACTTTCAGATGTATCAATCACTGTTTTATTACAAAATTTACAGTCTCTTATGTGAATATAATCACTGTCTTTTTATGCATTTTCATATAGTAACCGAAATAAAGAGATGTAGCTTTTGTAAAAAAGAAAATATCTCTTAACCTGAAGGTCATTTCAAAATTGAATAATATAGCAACATATTAGATTGAAAAAATTGAAAATTTGTTCATAAACCTTTGCTGCATCATGGGCATTTTTTGTCAATTTCTTACCTATTTTTTCCCATTTTAGTAATAATAATGGCTTTTTCTTTTTATAATTTTAGCACATTTTTCTTAAAATGCACTAAACAAATCTAAAAATAACAAAAAAATCCCCATATCGCCTTTTTTTTAATAAAAAAAAAAGTTGTCGCAACCAGTCGGGTACTATAATATGAAGCAATAAAATTACTTTTTTTGCATTAAAGTTTTTTTATATTCATATTTAATGAAAAAGACTGTAGAGAGTACAATTTCTGCTTCAGTTTTTTCTTTTTTTTTTACTAGCAGACGGCGTTCAGGTGTTTTATTCGAAATACAGAAGAATATTTCTCTTGTTGGCCAAACATATAGAATAGCAATTTTTCTCCACGCTCCAATCTTTCGCTGAGAATCTGTATCTTGTGTTCGCAATTGGAATTTTTCCAAGATTGCTTGCTAAGAAATGATCTCAAAGCTAAGATATACGCTCTTGGCGAGTAAAAGGAAAGCTTCCGATTTCTTTTGGAATAATGCGGAAGCATGAAAATGATATCGTTCTCATTTCTGGAGATAACTGGAAAAACTCATTTCGCTGCGTTACTCAATATTCAAGAGTTGTATGAATTTATATAAATATAATTGAAATGAAAAGAAGATAAAACGAATTAAAATAACATCATAAATTCTTACATCTTTCTTATGCGCTTCCTTTCTTTGTAGAGATGAAATTCTTGACGGTTATAATATATACTCTTCATATTGTTTTTAATATGTTATATTATATATTATTCATCAAATTTTTTGATTCATTGAATTATGTCATATAACGTTTTCTAAAATTTATCAAGCAAAATCTACTAAATTCAAGGTATTTGGTTTCAAAAATTGAATTTTCATTATTTATTTAACATTACTTGCTATCATAATCTTCTCCATTTTCGATTTAATATGTATCTATGTATATGCAAATGCTAATACTTACCGTAAATTCCACTGTATAACGCGCACTTTTAACACAAAAAATAAGATTGAAATTTAAGGGTACGCGTTATTTACTGGGTATAAAAATGAGGGGGAAAAATGAGCATAAAAAAAAATTTAGACTTCTTGATAGATCGAAATACTGTTTATTTAAAAGAAATGACATTTCTTATGAACTTAAATGGTTGTATTTCTAGAAGTATACTACTTTTTAAAAGCCTGGGATAATACCTCAAATAAGATTTAAAAACATAAGAGCATTGCATATGTACTTTTTAGGTTTCTATGTAAAAAAAGAGAGTGCGTGTTGTAGGGCGAATATATCTAAAAATTAAAAATTACCGCTCTACGAATAGGTGCGCGTTATATACGTTGGATTTTACGGTAACATATTTTTTCTTTTTTTCAAATTCAAAGTATTTATTTTTCATTATGAATCCTTGCAGTAACACAATTACTATATTTCAACTTACCTTAAATCACAAACGAGTTCCAAAAAAGAAATCTAGATATTTAATTGTGTGAAATCTTAGCCGAGAGAAATTTATAGCTAGTAATATTATGTTCTTTAGATGCATCAAATTTGGCCACTGTATGATGTTCCCATGTATTTAAATAGAATTCAAATAAGAGAATTTAGAAGTATCATAATTACTCTGAAATTAGGATTTTATTTTTTTGTGAATGAAGAATTTTATTTTTGTATATAAAATATAACTTTTTTTTTCCATTTGACTTTGACTTAGGTTCAATATTAAATAGAATTTAAATTTGAATCTCTAATTCAAATTCGCTATAGTTTATTAAATGATTTCATTCAATATTTTCACACAAAAAAAATTAATCTCTTCGTGTTTATAAATCTCTTCGTTTTGAAGTAACACAAAAATTTGGAGATTGTCATATGTTCAAGAAAGGCTCAAAATAATAAAAACTCACTCTAAGTGACTATTGTAAATACTTTCGAGTTCTGCTTCAGATGCATATAGTGATATCAGATGTTCGGCCGCGGTAGACTAGTGGTCAAGGTAACGGCCTCGTGGCCGACGTGTTATGAGTTCGAGCCTAGTACCGCTGAAGACCCGCCGTGTAGGGGTGCGATGCACGTTAAATCGATCTAAAGCTCAAACATCCTCCCGTTAGGGTGGAATTCAAACGTGGTGTGGTAGTTAGGAGAGGGGCTGCCAGCTCAAATACCGTCTTCGTCACTTGACCATGGTTCAAAATTCCGAGGTCCATCGTCAAAAGCCTTCGAGTGTAGCTGAACAGTGCGACTTTAATATTCACTCACTCGTGCTTTCAGATGTTTAAATGAACATAAAACATGGATATCAATGTTTTGTTAAATGATTAATGTTTTTATATAAATAATGTATTGATATTGTCTCTTTTTTACACTATTCTTATTGGATTGTATACAATTTCTCTTTTTCAAAAAGAAGCTTAAATAAACAGACGATATCGTTTACTAACTTTTACCACTCCTTTAAAAGGCCATGGTAGCTTAAAAGTTGTGATCAAGAGCTCGTGTTTGCATTGTTGTAGCGTACACCCCCGCATCTCGGGGGGCCCGAAGCCTCATTGCCGCCTACCCTATGTAAAATACCTACACTATACAAAATCCAACTTGGGGGCTTAAAACCTGATTTTGAAGGGGGTTCAAATGTTCTCCGTTACGCCACGGCGTGTCATGAGTTCAAGATCTTGTGCTAGTGAATATTTACCATATAAAGCGGAGGTTCTCAACTGTATTCCCACCTGACTACATAAACATGACAGGTATTTCACGCGGTCTGTGGCATGAGGATAGTTTAAGAAACACACTATAAGACCAAAGTAACATTGGCCAAATCAAAATTTATCAAAATATTTAAACTCATTTTTGACTTTTATTTTAGTATTATATTAACTTTTCTATCAAACACACACACAAAAATATTTATTTTTAAGCATTTTTACTGAGTTTCGGGATTGTTTCGATCTTCTTTCATCCATGATCAAGTCTTTTCCTTGCATTCTATTACCAGAAAAGAAATCTAATAACAAAATTGATAAATTTGATTGATTGATCGATAGAATTCCCCGCTAAATTGTTCTCCAATAATTGAATTTTTTGTGCAGTGGTCTTCAAACTGTGTTTCATGGAACCCTGGGGTTCCACAAGGCATCTCCAGTGGTTCCACGAATCACAATAGAAATTCAAGAAGAAATAAATATGTATGCAAAATGGATTGATTTTCTCTATGAAGTGTGTATAGTTACAAGTATCTAAAGCTCATCCACCCCCTTCCTTATTCATTAAAACTGAATTTTATTTATATAAATAACTTTCTTATGCAACATTTTTAATATTTTATTATAACATGTTAAAAGAATAATAAAACCCAAATAAATTTCCAAGTATGAGTGAGTGAGTGAATGAGTGAGTGAATATTAATGTCGCGCTGTTCAGCTGCACGAGGGCTTTTGGTGACGGTCCGCGTCATTTTGAACCATGGTCAAGTGACGCGGATGACACCTGAGCTAGCACCCCCCTCTCCTAACTACCACACCACTCCAACGGGAGGAAGTTTGAGCTCTCGACATATTTATTCCAAGCATGAGATGTAAAGTCCAACATCACAGGTAACAGTACAGATCCATCATCACTGATCTCAGATTCACTATTGAGCTTCCAAACAATCAGTTTTTGCAGATTCATTTATACTTAAAGTAGAATACGATTCACACTTCCTGACTAGCTCAATAATGTATAAAACATTAAAAAATATATATGTTATCATATAATGCAACCCAAGTTTATTCATGAAGAACGGAACTTAGTAACTGAGCTAAAGTTACAAAAACACATCGCTAATATATATGTTTTATTATGCGAACATCAAGTTTAAAGTAAAATAACTATCTCTAAGCATAGTACTAATAATCAGGTACTGCCATCTGGTAAGAAATAAACATGATTCCAGGCATAAGAAATAGATAGTTTTAATCTTTTTAGCTTGTTACTTTTGAACACTCCAGCTCGAAAATATCACTGGTACGAGAAATAGATTGGTAAATTTCACCCAGTGATTTTAACGGAAACGAGAAGGAATGAAAAAGATGAAAAAAGTAAATCAAAACATCAAAATAAGCAACAAGCTACTAAGAATTTAGTTACCCATTTAGGACTCTATCCTGATTTTTTAAGCAACGTATGCCTTAAAAAACAATTAAATTTAATACATTTTATCCTTTGAACCTAGATAGACATTAAAAATTTGAAGGTATAATTTAGATTGTTAAAAGAATTCTTGAAAAAGACACATTGTGTGTTCTTTAAAATTGTTCTCTTTCGAAATGAATTAAATTAATATTTGAGCGTATATTTTTAAGACTTTTTTTCTGACGTTTTTCCTAAATAATTTATTAGTTCCATGAATAAATGTAAAAGTTTTCCTATCTTCAACAGATGCTGAATATTTCATTAATCTATTCATTTTTAACGCAACCTTTTTTATGATATGGTAAAACATTTTCCCCGGCTCTGCCTTGTCTTTTGAAAACTAAAAAAAAATAAAATTATAGAGAGTTTTTTTTTTAAATGCCTGGAAAAACTCCTCAAAAAAGATAAAGGAGTACTTAAACGACTAGCCTTTTAAACATTTTTCTTTAAAAAAGTATGAACCGCTTAGTGTGTGTTTCTGAACTTGGAAGTAAAAAAATACGGTGTTTACTAATTTCTCATTCAAATAACAACATCTATTTGCTTCAATTATGTTATGATTGAATTATATTTTTTCGAAGAGATGGAAAATAAAAATTAAAATATATGATCTTCGGCGACAAACTGTTGGTGACAGAGGGGAGTAAGATCCACAGTGACCTTGAGTGCTCCTTGGGTGCAGTGTTATTTCAAATGGTGACCTTCGGGTCCTGTTGACTGAAATTAAGACGACTGGGACGAAAGGAATCCCTTTCCGTTCAGTCGTTAAGGGCTGTTAGCAACTTCCAGAAGGAGGCGTCGCTGCATATCCCCTTTTTAGAGAAGAAAGGGTTTTTTTTTCAATTCTGACTTTCTGAACGATACTGAGAGAAAATTGGTTCTCCAGCCAATTTCTGCAATTGTGCATCTCCAGTAGGTTTGAGTATCGTTGGAACGTTTTTCCGTTGACGTTGCGATTAATCTCTTTTTGAGATGACGGGTCTAAATGACGCGTGCGCCATTGCCATCTTTGAATTAATTGTCGTGATTTATTGAGAATGTCTTAGTTAGACATTCTACGGAATGAATGCAGAAACAACCAGTATCATTAAGCTATACTGCCATCTAGTATTCAACTCTTGGGTCACCACTTCGGTGACACACTGTTGGTGATGGTGGGGTGGAAGACCCATGATGACCTTGAGTGCTGCTTGGGTAAAGTGTTATTTGAACTGCCCACCTTCAGGTCCGAAGTGCACCTCTTAAGGCCTTATCACACTTACACGTTTGGAGCAATTTTCCACCCAGTTCCGAGCAATTTCTACTAGTTGCCATAGCAACGGCTCTGAACAACTTTTCCCCAGTGAGCTGAAAAAGTTGCGTGTTAGAATAGTTGCAATTCAGGAAAGTTACACTCAGCAGTAACCGATCGGTCATGACTGCGAACTCGTAGCTGGCATTGTCGATTCGTAGGTTCAATTTCTGGTGCCATTTTAAAGACCCTCCGTGCAGAGGTACTGATGCGCGTTAATTCTTCCAAAGTCCTCACGTTGACGTAAAATTTTGGAGAAGGTGGTACCAGCTTAAATGCCCCTTTTATCAACTGACCTTAGTTCAAAATTATGTGGTCTCTTTCTAGTCCTTGTGTAACTTCTGAATGCATAGTTAAGAAACTACTAATCTGAGAAGATGTAGGAAGAAACTTATACGGAATGCCAACGTAAAATACATTTAACGAATAAGAGCAAAATTGAAAAAAAAAAATTTTTTTTTATGCTAACCTAAATAATATTTAATCTCTCTCTGTATATATAAAAAAGTTTCTCGTGATGATGTTACAAATTTATTTATTTATCTCAAACACGAGAACAATAAAAAAAAGTAGTAAGTCTTGTTAAATATTAGGGTTTCAAATCGGCAATAAAATGCAATTTTCAGTTCAATCAACTACTCCATGCTCAAAAATTAATACAACTTTACATCACAAAGGCGTATCTGAAATCTGAAGGAGCGCGTTTATATTATTTGCGATCGAACCAAGTATAATTGAGAATAGAATATATACAAGGAGTGATTTACCATGTACAAAACTATATATAAAAACTTGTCTTTTTATAAAATGAAGGGTTTTCGCGTAATGATGTAGTAAATTTATGTATACATAAGGTATAGTTAGTAAAAAGGGGTCGCAAAAGTTGTTCTATAATTTTTACAATGGGGTTAGTTCATCATTAGTTGTACAAAGGGTACCCCACCCCCTTAATTATTTTAGTTAAAAAATTATGATTCAGAAAGAAAAAATATTATAATATATATGATATTAAAAATACTCGTGTAATTTTTTACTGTATAAAATATTTCTAGAATGAAATTATTGTGTTGGGATATATAGTAACTTTTATCTAAAATAAAAGCTAATTATTAAGCATTCATATGCTTATTACAATCTTATACAAAGAGTAATTTAAAGCTGCATGATGCAATTAAGTCTATTTTGAATATTATGTTAAGTATTATTTCACATGATAAGAAGAAAAATTTCCTCGTAAATAATTTTCTGTTATATACCTGACTTTAACATTTGCTTATCCTTTATTGTGTAGTTACCTTTAATTGAAAAATACATAAATAATGTAAAACATGTTACGTGAAATGAATCATAAAGCAAAAGACCGTTCATATGGTTTAAAAATAAAATTGTAAAATAAAAGGTAATTATTTAATGCAGAATACATAGTATTACTATGATTATAAAAAAATAGCTGTGAAAATAAATTACATGTAACACAAGGTACATGTTACATTTAACCGTCCCTAAGGAGTAAGCGTTGGCGGCATTTAATTAGAAAATATATTTTTACTTTGAAACAAAACAATATCATTCTAAAAAGTGTCATTATATAAATAGAAGTAATATAATTAAAACCACATATAAAATGTTTTTTAATATAATAAACAATTCGAACACATAAACTTGCAAAGAAGAAAAAACGTAGTAATCTATGTATATTCAACAATTCACAGTGTTTTAAATGTCATGAGAAATTTAGATAGTAATATGTTAGAAAGGAATCAAAAACTTATTTTATAATAGTTTAATTAAACTGTCATTTTACAATATAACAGTTTTTATCGTCTTATCTTGAAACCTATCAATATGTAGGAGAATATAGAAACTCATCCAGATATCTCCGGAACTATTAGACCTGCAGACTTGAAATTTGGCAGGCGTGTTTCTTTTGTTAAGTAGAAATCCTTTAAGGGCGGATTTCGCACAAATTGACTCCTAAGGAGGAGGGAGAGTTAAAAGAGGTGTCCATTTTAGAAATTTCTGTGTCCATTCTAAAACAGTAGGCAATGGATATATGAATGTTTTTAAGTACAATCGAAAGCTTATGTTAGGATTTAAGTATAAAAACTTACAAACTGTGTGTGTGTGTGTGTGTGTGTGTGTGTGTGTGTGTTGTGTGTGTGGTGTGTGTGTGTGTGTGTGTGGTGTGTGTGTGTGTGTGTGTGTTGTGTGTGTGTGTGTGTGTGTGGTGTGTGTGTGTGTGTGTGTGGTGTGTGTGTGTGTGTGTGTGTGTGTGTGTGTGTGTGTGTAAGCCGTACAACAGCAAAGTGAGTTATAATGAGAGGATAAATGAGTTAATTAGTATAATCAAATGTATTACTTGTGTAACGATTGATTAAATGATTAGTAAAAAAAGTGTTAACATTTGCAGTGATTTGAATGGTTGTTTGTGCCTTATTTTTCTACACAAAACCTATTTTTCTACTGCCACCAACTTATATTAATAGCTACCCCATTCTTAGTATTTATCTTAATTTAAAAGCAATCGATTGATTTCAATTAACATTTCCAATGACCAAAACTTTTTCTTGTCTTTTATTACAGTCCTTTGAAGTTAAAAAACTCCCCATGCTAAACTAAGTACTTTTCTCTTTTGTAGCCCGAAACCTTCAGTGCCGGGTCCCCGACGTGTCCCCGCATGGATCGCCGCCACTCCTCGCAGCCGTCGACGGTGTCGAGTTCGCTGGGCGGGGTCGACATCTGCCGCATCTGCCACTGCGAGGGCGACGCCGAGCTGCCTCTCATCTCACCCTGCTTCTGCGCTGGGTCCCTGCGCTATGTTCACCAGTCATGCCTGCAGCAGTGGATCAAGAGCTCGGACACTCGGTGCTGCGAACTGTGCAAGTTCCAGTTCATCATGCACACCAAGATCAAACCCTTCAGAAAGGTCCGCCCCATCGTATACGCTTTTATTTTCAAATCGTATACCTAAATTTTAGAGAGAATTTATGTATTACTCCGTCTACCAATTTCGTCCAGTCAAAAGTCATCCCCAAATGTCGCGATATACTGCCAATCATGGAGACTGTTCCTGCTCATTTTCGAACACAGTAATAATAAGAATGACAGCATTTGGCAACATTTTTTTTATTTGGCGATGTCTTTTCGTTTGGCGAAATTAATCAATGGTATAATACGTAAGTGCATAATTTTTTCCAAATGTGCTTCAGATTACTTTTAAAGAACATAAATCAAAACAGAAACATATTTTTGCATGAACTTTTTTAAAAATTTCATAGAAATGTGGTATTTTCCCCTTATTAACAATCCCATATTTAACAATCAACTCAACACTATTATACAAGAAACTAAATTTTAAATGTACGTTATGCGATGAAAATTAAGTACAATTATACCTTAGTTCACACTTTTTATGACAAAGAAAGGAAAGAGTGTCAACTTTAGCCAACAGCTTCTTTTACTGTATAGGACTTCAACCAATTTCATGGCAATCATTGGCCAAGATGGCGATCAATAAATTTGTGTACTGAAATAGGATTCATTCCAAAATGTATTTATTCTACTAGATATGAAGAGTGCAATATATTGGAATCCACTTATAGCCGAAATTTAAAATTGTATTGACAGTGAGATCTTTTTATCTGAGTACGTATTCCGAGATTTTAATTTATTCTTAAAAATTAGGCAAAGTCAGTTTTATAGGTACTTAAGCATTATGCCGTTGACTCGTTTTAGCAAATCAGAACACGTTGCTATTACAAAAAAATGTCACCAAAACCTATAATAGCTATCTTTATTTCGTTCGAACATGTGTGGGAACAGCTTTTATCACACATTGGCTGCATATCTCGGCATTTGAGGACGTCCTTTGATTTAACGAAATTGGCAGGCGGTATAATAAATAAATATCAAAATTACTTAAAACCGGATTTTGACGTTTCAAATTTCATTTCAATAATTAAAAGAACTACTTTTTACGCAAAGGTCCATAGCCAATTGAGAATATATATTTCTTTTATTAAGGGAAACATAAATAAAAGAATTAAACAGTCATTTCTAATACAATTAAAATCATTTTATATTTTACATAGATAAAGTTAAACTACACAATAAATAAAAAAAACTATTTCTCATTTACACACAATTAAAACATATTAGCTTTCCAAAAAGTTCTTACTTTTAAAAAAATTCAAAAAAAATGCGTCAGTTTTAATTAATGTTGCTTACTTAGATACAATTTATCAAATTGATATAAAACAGCTTTCTATTATTATATTTCCCTTCCTCCAATGAAAGAATCTTTACATGTGCAATATATATATTGAGCTTTTAATACAGCCTTAAATTTATGGAGTTTTAATTCAGGTTTTTACGATAGAATTCGTTTTGAATTGCTTAGTATTTACAAATTAAATCATTTCTTAACTCACAAGGGGAGGGCACGACTAAGGAAATTCATTTCTGGACTAGACTTTATGCAATAGTAGTACTCCTTTAGGGTATTCAACCCTCAATGTAATTCCGCCGAATGGGCAGTCAATTCAGAGAAAATAGTATTCGAAATTCATGCTTAACTTTTATACAATTAAATTTGAACTTCTTCCAACGGCGCAGCAGCGTGGTCGGTAAAGTAACTTTTTACCATACGACAGGTCTGAGTTCGAGTCACGCGATCGATTTCTTTTTTTTGAATTCATTTAATTATTTTCACAATTAAATAAATTTATTTAGAAAGGACATTAAATATTTTATATAATTATAAAAAAATTAAATTAATAATATAAGGTCTATATTATTTTTATTATATTAATTATAAAATGATTTTTTTTATAAATAATTATTATAAAATATTTTATGTATTAGTGCAACATTGTATATAAAATTTTGTTTAAATATATTGTACTTCATATTATAAAAAACATTTGCAACTAATTTTTATATAAAATGTAATTAAATATTTATTATAATATATTTTTATAAATATTATTTATTAATAATTTTATATATAAATTATATAATTTATATATTTATTAATAATTATATTTATAATTATTTTTATTTATAATTATTTTATATCCCCTTGTCAGAATCAATCATGCAATTATTTTTATGATTATTTTTCTAAACTATTCTGATGTCGCTTTAAAAAATTAATTGCATGTCGATTAAAAAATGTTTAGTACATAGGAAATATAATGTGCTCTATGTGACTTCTCTCAAATGTTGTTCCTAAAAATATGTTATTATGAAGAATTCCTCGCAATTTTTAAAGCATTTTTATAGCATTTATTGACTTTATTCTATGACAAATCACCTATTTTCTCTCTCTTGGATACCATCCAAAATAAAGAAAAAGATCAGTCAGACGGTTTTATTCTTCGTCGTCTGGATGGGAGTAAAAATTTTATTATTCCTACCTTTTCTTGAAAAGTATGCGCCATAAATTATTTCCAAATTCCCCCCCCCCCAAATTGTTTTCCGCGCCTACATTTTATCCTCCAACATTTTTTATTCGTTTAGTAAAATCCTTTTAGTCCCTTAAATTCTTTGAATATTCCAATATAATTTTTGGTTTCGAGTACATTTGCATCTTTGAACTCTATCTTTAATTTAGATGTAAAATCTGAAATATACTGACTCTCTCTCTCTCTCTCTCTCTCACACACACACACACACAAATCTGTATTTTAAGAAGTTAACTTTCTTTAGCATATATCTGCTCAAGCAGACGATGATTATTTCTGTTTCTGGTGAAAATAATTTTAAAATAGATTAGTTTAGCATATTTGTGTTTTTAATGAAAACAAACATTTAAGAAATTTTAAATTCAACACATTTTTATAAAATAGTTCTTAGTGAATTAAATTAGTTTTGGAATTAACTTAAGTAGTATTAATAAATTAAATCATTTCTTAATTCATCTAATTGGTCATGTGGGATCTTTTTGATTACCACTTTTTTCACCTTTTTCGAATCTTTTAAATCAGCTTCAGTTTTATATACTTACAATATCATTTAGAGTATTGTAAATCTGAATTAAAAATATACTTGAAAAGTGTCACATGACACATTACTTCCATGTACTGCCGGCAAAAAATAAGCTTAAGTTCGCTCTTAATTCTTGGCCATGAAAAATGTAAAAGCTACAGTCTTCTTTGAAGGAATTTTGCAGCAATTTTAATCAAGCTATACTCACATAATTATAACAGAACACAATAACATCATTATTTTTTGAAGCTATAAATGCCAATATTTGGGTGCATAAATACACTGATTGATGCAGAATCCAAATATTTTTCTGTAGTACATCATGCACTGTTAAACAATGAGTGATATTTTAATTACAGCGAATAGTACTACCAATGCATTGTCTTCTTAAAGTATCCGACTACCCTAAAATCGTGAATTTTTTTTAAAAATTGACATTCTTTTTTTTATTTTATTTTATAGTCCATCTTATTAGCTGTATAAAAATTCCAAGTGTTTTTATGTTCCATTCACTACAACAAAAACAACAAGTGTTTCAGTAAAAGCAAATGCCTTAACTTTGAACAAGACTTTTTTTGCCAAACTTTAAAATGCGTTTTACTCGAAATGTGTTTTTTAGCAAATGCTTAAACGGGGACAGCGATTTCTCATAAGGTTTTGAAAATAAGTAACTTAAATTTTTTTTCTATGTTCGGTATAATAGTAGAAGTGTTTTAACTTTCAGATTAATCAATCACTATTTTATTACAAAATTTACAATCGTTTATGGGAATATAATCACTATTTTTAGCGCGTTTTTCACGTAGTGGAACAAAAGCGCTATGAGGACGCAAATTTCGTCTTCGTCTTCGTTCCATATTTTGTCATACCTTTTTCTCAGCCAATAAGCAACCAATTGACCTCGGGTTTTCGGCATTGGGTCGCATTTGTGCCCTAGATGAGCCGAATCATATTTAAGTTTAATCATTTTTAATTTTTTTTAGTACAGTACTACTCTCTCTCTCTTTCTTTCTGTTAGTAAAAAGTTCATTAATTGCATTATTGTAAAAAACAACATGTGAAAAACGCGCTAAAATTACTTGGCCATGCCACTGATAGATATCTTGTTTTAAGCAATTTCATTTAATAACTAAAATAAAGTGCTCTAGTTTTTGTAAAAAAAAAAAAAAATCTTTTTTCCTGAAGGTTATTTAAAAAAATGAATGGCAAAATAACACACCAAAAATGAAAATCGAGAATTTGTCCGTAAACTTTTTGTACAGTGTGATCCCCGTTTATGTATTTTTTTGTAAATTTTCCCCCTTTTTTTTCACATTTTAGTAATAATAATTTATTTTCCACATCTTAATTTGAGAATTTTTTTCTTAAAATGTACTAATAAATCTAAACAACACAAAAAAAATCTCCATATCTCCATTTTTTTAAAAAAAAGTTGTCGCCAGTAGTCGCATTCCTTAAGGGGAAATGGTACGATTTATAAAAAAAATCTTTAATTTAATGGTTTTCACAATTTTTTGTATGTAAATGTATAGTGTAAAATAATTTTAGGCTCAAAGTACCTCAAAACGCTAACCATTTAAATATTTGGAGAGAGATTTAAAAATCCATGAAGGGATGCCAAAATCCCTCATTGCAGGATGCCTCCTGCAATAATTGTTGTACACACATAAAAGTTAATTTACAAGTACACTGGTGTGCAAAAATTAAGGACGAGACGGTTTTTTCAATATAACTTTGTACAAAAGCATTCCAAATCAACACATTTAATATCGTAAGATCCCCAATACGTAGGAACATGAGTAATGTAAGCAACACTTACTAAAAGAGAAATCAGAGGGATAAAAAGAAGCTTTATTGAAAAAGTAGCATGGAGCGCAATGCGACTGAAGGCCGAAACATCCCTGTGATGGGTGTCCAGCAAGAAATATCCGGTCTTTAGTAGGGGCTATGATCTCCCCTGACTGCTAGGCAGATTTCACAGCGTCTGCCCATGCTGAGAATGAGGGTGTCAATGAGTTGTTGAGGCATTGTTGCCCATTCGTCATGCAGCGCCAATCGAAGCTCCGGAATCGTTACTGGTGGTAAGGTACGAGCTGCCAATCGTCTGCCTAGAAAATCCCATACATGCTCGATGGGATTGAGTTCCGGAGATCGTGCCGGCCAATCCATACGTTCAATATCCTCACTCTCTAAGAGCTGTTCGGCAGCTACTGTGCGATGACATGGTGCATTGTCGTCCATGAAAAGGAACTGCGGACCCATAGCGCCTCTAAAAAGACGCACATATGGAAGAAGAATCTCGTTACAATAACAGGTCCCATTGACTGAACCTGCGTCGAAGATGTGAAGGTCTGTACGACTACCAAGCATGATGCCTCCCCAAACGAGAACACCGTCACCTCCATACCTGCCCCTTTCAATGATGTTCGAGGGATGATTGCGGCTTCCCCGCTCTCTCCAGATGAATATGCGATGAGAATCGCTACTCAGACTGAATCTGCTCTCATCTGTAAAGAGTACTCGTCCCCATTCATTGTCTCTCCAATTCCGGTATTCCCGGCAACACAGAGAACGCCTTCTCCGATGGGCAGGCGTTAGAGGAACACACCGTACAAGGCGTCGTGCAAACAGACCACCACCGTGCAGTCTTCTGGCCACGGTAAAACGCGATATCGGTCGTCCAGTCGCCTGTGTCGTGTGTCTAGCGATTTCTCCCGCTGTCTGCCGCCTGTTTCTTCTGGCCTGTAAGGCAATATACCAGTCATCTGCGGATGTGGTTCCTCGTGGACGACCGCTACTGAACCCCCGGATAGCTGTTCCAGTCGTTTGAAATTGTCTCCAAAGTCATGAAACGATGCTGTGAGCAATTCCGAACTCTGCAGCCACACTTGTCACACTGCGACCTTCCTCCAACTTCCCAATGATTCGACCTCGGGTAAAAGCATCCAGATGTCGTCTAACAGATTGATTATTCGCCATTTCTCGCTGAAGCAGCAACTCGGTGTGATTTTAACTGCTGTACGGTGTGCAATCACTTTGCCAGAAATGCTAATCTTACACCGACATGCTTTACTACTCAGACACTCCCCCATTACGTCTACCTGCATATCTGCGCATGTGCTACCGTACATCACCTCACTTAATCTCCTGATTGGTCTTTCTGTCCGCTCTGCCTCTTCGTTCAGCTGATATGCTAATTTTTCGACTTCGTCCTTAATTTTTGCACACCAGTGTATGTCAATGTATAACAAAAGTCTGTATGGGTTTTGCAGTAGTATGATTAATATCCAAAAAATACTTTTCTTATGAATACTTATTGAAAACTCCTTGAAAGTTATATAAATTCTAAATTCAACTATTTTCTTAAAATATAAGTATTGCTTTGATACAAAAATGCATGCCAACTTTTTCTACATGTATTAATAGCGACAGTTTAAAAAAATATCATAGCAATTGGCGCAATAGAAAAAAAGCCTTAACTTTTTTAATGTAGTTAAACTATTTATTTTTTCTGAGATTAATCAGTTTAAAATTTTGTATACTACTGAGATAAGAATATAAAAAGCATAAAAGTCATCATTAACTTTGGGATTTTTTTTAACTTCGAGCTTTCCAATTTTGTGAGATTGTAGTAAAACATATAAAAATAATTTAGGCTAAAAAAATTTGACCGATTTTTTGCCAATTGAATTATACAGTGCTCCCTTAAATCAATATTATGTACGCATGTGTGGCATTTTAATTCATTGTTATTAAATATGTAGTCATAGATATTATTCTTCCTAACATCCTTTTATAAGCTATACTTGTATGTAACGGAACCTTTGAACTCAATTTTTACCTACTTAAAAAGATCAGATTAATTCGAAATTTTGCTCACTTGTCCAGAACCGACGACAATACAATAATTTAATAATTTTGTTCCATTACCTGATTATGATCATCAGGATTAACAATTTCTCATTTTCACATCCCATCCCGCGTCTGGCGACTAATTTCAGATCCCATTTCCAGATTTGGCGACTAAAAGATCAAGTTACAACCCAGTTCGATTAACTATAAAAGGGTGTTTTCTAGTTCTTTTTTAAACTGTAATTTATTTGTCTAACACATGTTTACATTCAGTGTTTATGAATTTATTGTTTCTGTGAGTTATTTAAAACGAGAATCTTTGTTTTACATGCTTTTCTTCTTTTCCACAGTGGGAGAAGCTGGAGATGTCCCCTGTGGAGCAGCGTAAGGTGCTATGCTCCATCACGTTCCACGTGGTTGCCATAACATGCGTGGTGTGGTCTCTGTACGTGCTGATAGACCGCACTGCCGAGGAGATGCGCACGGGTGTCCTGGAGTGGCCCTTCTGGACCAAGCTGATCGTGGTGGCTATCGGGTTCACGGGAGGCCTCGTCTTCATGTACGTCCAGTGCAAGATGTACGTTCAACTGTTCAAGCGGTGGCGAGCCTTCAACCGCATCATCTACGTGCAGAACGCACCGGAGAAGTGTAGCCAGCAGCAGCAGGCAGTCTTCTCCGCCGCCGAACTCACTGCAAACGTACTTGCCAAGAGCGAGGAGAAGCGATTCTCGCCCGAGGAGGAGGAATTTCACAGCTGCAGGACCAGCAACTCGGATAGCACAGACAGTGTGCACGAGGGGTCCACCCCCAGGGACGATCCCGAAGTGGGTAGGCAGCACGATCCCGCCGCTGTCCTCCCCACCGCGGAGACAGGATCCACCAAGACCACCCTTACCTCCGTGACGGACAGCGCCCCCGCCAACGACGATCACCCGCTCGCACACCCTCTCAGCGAGGTGGTGGTCGTGTCGAATGTCGAGGACGATCTGCCCCTGCCTCCTACTCCGCTAGTGGTTAGGGACGTCACCCCCTGCACGGGAGACGAAGCCTCCCTGAGGGACGCTTTTCTCTCCAGACAGTTGCAACAGACCGCCAGCTGAGGATGGTGTCCCAGCTCTTTCTTTTTCTGTATCGAAAATGCTCCATTGTTGGAAATTGGCCATCATGCACTGGTTCGATTGGCACATTCTCCATGTGGTACTGCGCGTTTTGTAACGGGATATATATCAATCTCTAATATTTAGGTCGCGATGTGATAGTCGCCTTGAAAATCCTTGTCGATATTCGTGTTCTGATAGATGGATATCCCTGCGTTAAATGGCGCTGCAAAAAACCCTATTTCAAATATATCGATGGCTAAGAAGGAAATCGTATGTTTTATTGAATGTAATTTCTTTTAAAATATCCTTGGCCCCTAATTTGGATTCCTTGTTATCTTATCAAACACAAAAAAGATGTCACTGCCAAGAACAAGCTAAAAGGTCATTGAATATTAAAATATTATTGGATCGTCTGTTTTAATGAATAAATTATATGCCTATGCTCAAAGAAATAAATATATCATTAACCATAGCTTTTTTGTTATTAAAAGGTGAAATGCATAAGAAATAGAATCAAATACTACGTGAATGCCAGTCCATCATTTCATAAAGGAAGAATTTGTTATTCGAAGAGTTCGGGAAATGTGAGAAGATAACATATTGCACCATAATATAAATCGCATATTAAATTGATGGTCTAGCATTTTTAAATTGATTTTCAAGAATAATCCCTATTAAAATTATATTTGATTTCAGATTAGTGCAAACTCTCTCTGATTTATCTATATAATTCTGTCCTTTAATAAGCCGATAAATTTATGGCTCCGTTTTGGGGTATAATATTTCCTAGTATTAATAAATGCAAAGACATAAGTTTATCACATGTTTTTATCTAACGTTTATGCTTGTTAATTTTTAAATAAAGCACAATATCTAATATGCTTGCAAATGTAAATGCTTAATATCTTAATTTATATGCAGATCAAATTTAATTATTTAATTTCTTTTAATGTTTGTACGCAATGATGTTTTAGAGAAACATCATAAGTAGTTTATATGACATATTGAACATTTGTTTTAAAGGAATACTATTTCATGCAGCAGAAACGATATTTCTCTAGCAATGTCTTGGTTTCAGATTATAAACTAGTCATAAATTATGTGATTTTTCAATTATTTTATTTTATGGAAAGCTTTCTTTCCAGTAGTCACCAAGTCTAGTCAAATTGTTTGTTGAATCCAAAATACTTTTGAAATTACAGTTGAATTCTTAAATTAATTATTTAAGATTTCATCAATTATTAATTTTTTTTTTTAAAAATTGGGTGTGACCATAAAGCAGCTACATCTACCCCAAAGTTTTAGCTGAAACATTCTAAATCAATCGATTTTTTTTATTACGAATTATTCCTAATAATTCCTGACGCATTCTCTCCCCAATCGAAAAGATTAGTGAAGGTGCAAAGGAAATCTACCCACGCCCTTTGGAGCAATGGAAATGTGCCAACGAATCAGTGTGTGACTGGATTGTTGCAAACCATTTAACCTGAAAAAGAAACATTTTTTTTCAATTAATCATGAATCGTTCCATCTGAAGACACCCCCGGCTGGTGCTTCATGTTCAATTTTTTCGGTTGTGATCAAAGATAACGGACACGGTACTCTGCTTTGGAAGAAACCAAGATGAAATAAAAAGCTTCTCTCAAAGTAGTTGTATTTTTCAGACTTCACGCATTTGCTTTAGGATTTCAAACGATCCGGTCAGTGAGAGGTCAATATGTACTCACTCTATATCCCTCATTGTGAGAATCTGAATTACTTCATTCATCCTGGTGTTACATGGGGATATAAGGAATCTCTTTACCCGGTACTTCAAAGATTAAAAATGAAAATACGTTGCCTCCATGTATCTATCTCTATTAATGTTTTTGAGTGTTTTTGGATTGCAATTGTATTTCATCGTATCGTGCATTTTTCATGTGATATTATGTTAAAAGCTGAATGATGTATTATTTTTGGTGCAAATTTTGATTACTGTTGGATTTTAATTCCCATTAAATGTGGTAACTGTGGTAGTTATTTAATGTATATTGCCTAGTGGTGCAGCCAGTCTTCCAAGATTTTACTAATTTTATCTTAGAAATCCTTGTAATTAAATTTTTTTCTTCTTTATTTTGTACTT
The DNA here is from genome assembly GCA_019973975.1 of Trichonephila clavata. Classification (NCBI taxonomy): domain Eukaryota; kingdom Metazoa; phylum Arthropoda; class Arachnida; order Araneae; family Nephilidae; genus Trichonephila; species Trichonephila clavata. The sequence goes on from BMAO01017605.1 coordinate 94,341, forward strand.
TCAGTAAATAAAATTAGTAAACTTTCGTAAAAGGTATTAATGAAAAAGATATGTGTTTATTAAAAGATTCTGAGAGAGATAACTCAATAGAGATTTTAATATAGAAAAATAAAATGAACGCCACAAATTCGTGAGATCAATAAAACGTAACACGAATTCTTGTGACTGATAGACGATCTGCTTAAAAATCTTCTTCACATTCTTAAAAAACATTTTTTTTACTTGATTAAGACAGGAACATGTCGTTTTTATCTATTTCATTAAATACTCAAGAACACCGAAATCTTTACTTTTTCGTGCAAAGCTAGCTTTCTCAAAAGAAAAGAAAGCATTTTGCAACAGATACAATGTACAAAAAATATATGTACATATTCAATGTTATGCAATGTGTATCAAAATTTAATATGGGATTTATAATTTGAAGGGATAACAACCCTTTGTCTCCGATGGCTTAGAGGAAGCGTGTCCGCTTCGTCACTTGCAAGTTCGACCCCTACTGGGATCGATAGATTTTTATGGGTGTGAAAATCGTTGGAACTCATGTTATATGATTATGTGGCATGCAAAAGATCCATTGAGTATTAATTTAGCTCTGGTACTCTCGGCAGTATTAAATCACGGCAATATCAGGCATCCGACGAGAGCTTGAATTAAAAACTAATTCAAGCATCCAAATTTGGTAACGAGGCCATGAAATGGCTCTCACATTTGGAGACTTGCCATGTCTGTAAAGGCTAAGTTGCTAAAATGCAGCCTCATTGGGGTAAAAACCACATTTTTGCACGTTATCCTTAGTTTATAATTAGCAAACAATAAGGCTTCAAGAGTTCATTTGATATCTGGCTGCACTGCTTACGTTTGATACTGTATCTTTAATTTCAAAAGACGATTCTTAAATAATTACAAACACTGCAAATTTTTTTTCAAAAATGAGTTATCTTTCTTCGTTTGTTTTTTGCTAAATTCAAATGTCATCTCTTAACTGAACTGTCTAGTCTTTACAATAGTCTTTAAATAAACTGAAAATGATTCAATATCTGATTAAAACTCTAGCTTGGTGCTTTTATAAAGAGGGCTTTCAAATGGCATTTCCTTTTGAAGTGCAACTTAGACCTATTTTTAAATGCATTCAACAACTTAATCAATTGCTGCTTTTATTTTTGAAATTTATATTTCATTGAAAACTTCCATAGTTTTTCTTACTATTTTGAAAAGTTTGCCTTTATTTTAACAATCCTATAGTTTAATTTAAATTTATTTCAAATATTGTATTGAGTTCTATGGTATACTTTTTTAAAATTGAGTTGGTGATAAAATGGAAATCAAATTTATATCAAATATGTGTCGTTCTGAGTATCTTCTGAAGATTTTCATATTTATAACTGTATATTGCATTTTTTTTTCGTGAGCTTTTATAATTGACGCAATAAAAGGGATTTAATGTATATTTTATGCAAAGTTTTGTTACAATCTTGTAATTTTTCTGCTCAGCAGTTCCATTTTAAATGCTAAATTGTATTGAGAAAAAAATTTAATTTTTTTTTAAATGGATGATGAAAACATTTGAGAAATTTACTTGAGGAATACTAAACAAATAAATTTTTCTTCTAAATCATTACTTTTTAGCATTTTTCGCTGTACTTCATGCCCATAAATACATAATATTATCGGGTGACTTCCTAATAGTTGACCAATTGAGAGTTTTGTAATGATATAAATATGTAGATTTTGTGGGCATGTGAGCTGTGAAATTGATTTTCAGGAATTAGTTTGAAACTTTTTTTTTATTTTAAAGAAGCTGATACGATAGCTCGGTAAATGAGGCTATAAAAATCTTCTATTGAATTAATGGAAAGAATACCTCTCTCTTGTTCATTGTACATAGACATTTGAAATGTGTTGCGCAAACTGTGTAAAGGCTTGTGAATGAAACGTTGTGTGTAGAATAGCATATGCATATTAATTCGGTCATACCAACCAGTATCTAGATTTTTCTGTTTGTTTAAAAAACAGTTCTTTTTTTTTTTTTTAAATTCGTCTAATTTTTGACGTCATAAATATGTACAGTACTATTTGAAATTTCAGTTTTTTTTGTACAGTTGCATCGATTTGTTTCATTGCATTCTTTCAATGGGAATTCTTTATGATCTGTAGATGTTAAAATATGTGATTATGTGGCTTACTGCTGAAAAAAACAGTTTGTTCGAAAAAAAGCAGTCACTTCCATGTTGGAATATCATGGAAATACTCACAGCTCTTGTTTGTATATATCCATTTCATAAAGATGTTACAAAAAAGTGTACTGATTTATAATTTTAATTTATTTTCATTGTTTTGTATTTCAGTATTGAAAGTCTGACGGATTTAAATGTCACAGGTTAAAATTTAAGACTTAAAACAAAATGTGATACTCAACATATTTAAAAAAACTTATTTAAGCTCCCGTATATAAAGGTAGTAAAAAAGGGGGGTTCGCGCAGATTTGTAAAAATTATAATAGTTTTAACCTTCATGCACACACAACCGTATAAAAATGTCGATATTTAGGCTTAGACCTCTTGATCCCTTAGACTTTCAATTCTTTATTCAAAATTACTTCGAATCACAGCATAACCTCTTTAAATTGGCTGTCTTTTTGGTTCTAAAAATAAGTCTCCGCGATAAACATTTAAAACAAGAATATGAAATAAACGATATTTTCTTTCTCATTAGCAAACAAAAAAAGTGAAGGAAATAACTCAGAAATGTAAAAGGGAAGCACACATACATAAATTTAAAAATAGATATTTTTTATGTTTTTCATATATATATATATATATTTTCGACTTTTTTTTTCTTTTTTTTTCTTCTTCTTATCTTTCTATTTTTGACAATTGCAAAGGAAAAATAATTTGATTCTTGACAATTGCAAAGGAAAAATAATTTGATTCCAAGAAATTTTCAAAAGTTCTATTGACTGCTGTCCTACTTGAAGTAAATATGAAGTTTTATTTCTTATACTTGTCTCCTGATTTTATTATTAAAACGTTTTCTATTTTTGTGGGGAAATGTATAGAAAAAAGAGAAAAAATTAAATCATAACTTTAAATAAGATTATTATTACTTTGTTCAAAATTTCTGACTTTAAAGAAATATTGTGAACATTTTTCAACGTTTATAGATTTTTTTTATTTTCATTCCATTTAAAATATGTAAGCAGAATATTTCAAACTGAAATTTTGTAGAATTTTTTCAAAGATTTGGTAGTAATATTTGTTTACGAAAATATGTACAAAAACAAAATAATAAATTAGTAAGCACTGACCCCATTTTTTGAAAATATAGCAACCCAAAGCACATTCAAACTTTAGAACAAAATACATATATAAAGAAAAAAGCTATCACATCTTCTAAACTTAATAAAAATAAGAAAACCAATTCTGAAAATTTTATACTCTACGTGATTAACTAATGAAAAAATAAACTATTTTCTATTATATGTTATCGTGATAGAAATAGTCAAATAAAGAGGTTATACTGCATTATTATTTAAATAAAAAGAATTAAATAATGCTGTAATGGTATTCTTCAACATTCAATCTGTGTAGAAAATATGAAGGAATTATATAACCCTGCTCACATTCAGTTCAATTCAACTGTTTCTATTTGGAAACAAGCATCAACTGTTTATGTTGTACAACCAACACATGCGTAAGACGAGGAGCAGCTGTCAAGCATGTACGAATAAACTGAATATTTGTTTCATATCTTGTTCTATCTATAAATGGAATGTAACTGTAAACAGGTTCAATATTCTACTGGTTCCTCTATATCTGTACTTAGCGCGAATTACTGTTGGAAATTTTCCTGTACTCCCTTTCTACGGAAGTATCTAAATGGTACGAAAAATGATTTGTTACCTTGACTGTACTGTAATTATATATATATACATATTCTAGTCAAAGGTGTGCTGCAGTTTTAATTTATTTTAAGAACTTTTGGTTTAACGTGTAATTACACAATCATCAACGTGGAAATGGCGAAAGTAATCTCTCGTTTTATGACCGTATAGGTTGACTGCATGTTTCTCTGCATATAAACTACCTTAAATGGGAAAACTGTTTTACAGTATTGTTGAGTTCAAAATATAACAATTATTGCAGTGATTCTCAGTCTTATTTTGTGTTGCGGTATACATTTAACAATTTCACAATTTGGCGGCACTGTATCTCAATCTTTTCTTTTACTTTTTTTTTCTTGTTAATACTGAAATTCCTAATTCACACAAATAAGATATAGAAAATTGCATTTGTATTTTAAAGTTCTTTTGGCTGTTATGAGATAATCACCCCTCTAATTTCAATCCAAAGTGAGTTAATTCACTTTTCCTAATGTTTTGAAAAAAGATATCAATAACTGTAGAGCGAAATTAGTTTTTCCTCTCCATTCAAAGTTAATTCATATACGTATGGATCCGTTATCAAATGAATTACGAACCCAATCAGATTTTCTACCCATCTATCCACGAAAGGATTAGTTAAATATATCACAAATACCTTTAGTTTGTTTCAATATAACAGCCAAATCATTCGGTTCCGGTTTTTATTTTTTCTTGGAGTGTACTTAATAATTGCTACACTACCAATTTGGCGGCACACTTCAAGATCTTGGCGACACGCAAAAGTGCCGTGGCACCGTGGTTGGGAATCACTGGATTATTGTGTAAAAGACGACGACTGTATTGGCGGTTTCATTTTACAAAAGAAATAAGTCATAATCAAGAAGTCGAGTTTATAAAAGTGGGAAATTTATGTTACTCGATAACATGTTAATTATCTTTTTTAAAAACACAAAAATACTTTTTTTTCCTGAAATATATAAAACTAATTTCTCAATATTTAAAACCAAAGTGAGAAACATGTATATTATTCACAATAGCTAAATAATTTTTTGATAATTTATTAAGTCATTTAAGAGATAATTGGCTCCAGAAATACAAATGTGAAAGGTAAATTTTTATTTAGTATTAAAAAGTAATACCAATGAAATGAAATTAGGAAACATTAAAAATAATTGTAAATTATTAAATTGGATTATAAATTATGCAAGACAATATATTAGTACATTTATGAATTCTTCTTGTGCATTATTATTTTTACCATTAGTTGTTTTTAATCGAGTTCAATTTTCTATACAATAAAATTCAATCTTTAAAAATTTAATTAAATTTATAAAATTTTTATTCGTTATGACACAAATCTTTTTTTAAATTAATTTCCTATTTCCTTCTTTCTTTTTGAGTCATTAGAACAACATTTTTGTATTGTTTGTGCTAAAAATTAAAATATTGCTGTGTGAAAATTCTTTGAAATGGTGCACATTTTGCTTTTAAATACTGTTGCATTGTATCCATGTATCTTTGTTTTCTGTTATGTTATTTTAAGTATCTATTCCTTCAAAAATATCGGAAAACTTATTATAGCATTTGACCTAAATTATCTACTAGTTTGTTTGTCTTACTGCACAAATTGACGAATTATTTTTTAAAAAATGGTTATTTTTAACTGTTTAACTATTGAAAACACTTAAAAATATTCTTTTATTGAAATTCTCAACGTTTCTATGTTGAAAGTGTAGTTATACGAGTTGTAAAATTTGCATATGCGAGTCAAAGCGGCTTGAACTGTGAAATATTGTGTAAGTTTGTGAAAAATGAAATAAAGTGTGACTTTTTAATTAATGTTGTGGGACTGAATTTCTTATTTTTCAACTTTTTTTTTCGAAATATTCCTTTCGATATGCACATTTATTTTCATCACTATGTTTTTTTTTTATATTTATATGAACAAATAAATGAAATATATTAATTGTTTTTTTTAGTACATTGAGAGATAAATTTCTAAAATCGAAATGAATTAGATTTTATGTTTTTACTTGGGAATTTTTAATAAAAATTAAACTCTGGATCTAAAAATAAAAAATCTTTAACCCATCGACTGCAAACTACGAAAAATCTAGTAGTAATCGTGTGTACCAGACTGCCGGCTACAAGATGTTTCGTACTTTGGGCTGAAATTTTAGACTGATTATATATCTCTATTTGAGCTAGGAAATATTAAAAAGGATGAATGAAAAATTTATATAGGTCAAAAACAATTAATTATCAATTTTTACTATTAAAATTATAACATAGACGGATAGATTTAATATTGTATAATAAGTATATAAATATGAATGTATTCCAAAAATTTTAATAATGCTTTTATAGTTGTTGTTGTGTATGATGAGCTTTATATCAAGGATCAACGTGAAGAGCTGGGTTGTTGGGACACATTGGACAAAAATACCTAATCTCCTTATATTTTGCTTTTTGTTTTGTTTTGTGCACATTCGACATGGTTTTGTAAGTATCCTTTTTTCCCGTCAGAGGAAGGTGTTCTAAGTATTTAAAATCAGTTGAAATAGCACATAGGTGGATCAAAGAAAAGGTTGCAAGTCGAATAAAAGAATATTTAATATTAATAGATAGAAAATACAAAAAAGAATTCAGAGGTATACGTGCCTATCACATTTCGACATAATCATAGAGTCTATTTAGGAATTTATCAGAACGCAAGACCAATTTGCTAAACCCATCTGGGGAGAAATCTGGTCCTATAGTCCATTGAGCCAGGTCTCAACGGACGTTTTCACAGAACTGTCTTGGAATATCGCAACAAATCAGAAACGATATGTTGCACGCTACCATAGCTCAGTCCCAGCTCTAACGAGATTTCACGCATACTTACCCGTCGATCATTTTGAATCATTTCTTCATGCCGTGCCTTGTTGATTTCTGTCGTTGAAGAACTTGGCCGGTAGCTCCCTGTCATATTGTGGTTTTCGATTTCCTGTTTTCCTGATTGAAAAGAGTGACACAATTTCCCTACTTGTTGTCTGCTCATTGCAGATGCGGATGCATTCTTTACCCATAAAAATCGAATCACGGCTTGCACTCCAAACGAGACCAATTTCCTAAGAGTCTTGCAATTTCAATCGTCCTGAACCGTATGAAAACTTTCCCTACCTACCCGCAAACCAGCTGTATGACAAGTAGCGTCATTTGTCTCCACTCTGGGGAAACAAAATTTATCCACAATATGTAGTTTTAAATGCTGAGGCTTGTAACCTTTTTTTTTTTATCTATCCTCGTAATATAGTTCTTGCTTTCTCCTGCATTGCTGCCTTCGCCCTCAAATAAATGCATAACTGATTGATAAAATTGACGCATCTTTTTATTCCCTCAATTATTTTGGTTACATAACTTATATACATTCTGTAGGAAGATTTGGAAGTAGGATAGAGGGACTTTCTTGTATCAACAGATGGTTTTCCTGTAGTCTGTTAATTATTACTTATCAGTTTATTTTATTTTCTTACAACTCTTTAACTACCATCGCCTTATAGCCTTTTCCCAGCGACAATGATTACACATCTGTATGAAAATCTGACTTAACATTACACATCTGATTGTCGCCAGAGGAAATTAAGTGATGAGCTTGTAAAATCAAGTAAAATGGGAAAGAAAAACTTGTATATAAAGATTTTATTGAAAAAAACCACTACAGACGATATTACTCGTAAGTGGCACACAGCACAGTAATCTTATTTAGTGACGACAATCTACAAAATATCTCGAAGTGATTTTTTGTTTTTTGGGGTTTTTTAATAAAAATGCCTGTAAATGCTATTACAACATTATATCAATAACTTTATGTTATATTTTGTAAAATTCCCTGTTGTTTTCTTTATAATAAAACCTTAGACGTTCTAAATTTACCTGGCAGTCAGTGGGCTAAGCATACAGCATGTTCTATTTTTTGTAAATTTATAAAATTTTGTATAAGTTCTCAATTGTTCATTCACTTAACATTCTAATTTTAAATTAAATTTCATTTTAAGTGGCTTATATGAGAGCAGAATCAAAAAAACTTTCGAAACACACTATACAAAAAAAAATATATTAATCATATAAGTAAACTTGTACGACATACTTCAAAAAAATCCGTAAAACTTTCACTTATTTGCTTCCAAATATCCTTAAATGTTACGTGTATATAAAAAATAGTTCAGGGTAGCTTCCAGATGCGAAATCAATAGAAAAAATAAAAATGTTTTAATATAGTTTAAGCGAAAAAAACATTTTTCAATAATATATTTAAAACATTAATATTTAAATATTGCGCATGAATAAGTATTAATAATAATAATTATAATAAACATTTTTACAGTGAAAATTGTTTAACACGAAACGGGAGAAATGCAACTAATAAAAACTGTTCAAACATTTCCGTAATTTGCTCTCTTTTTTTTAAATTATTGTTGACAAAGTAATACCAAAATCTTTACAGATTTCCGCTTTCGTCTTTTTTTTTATCAACAGCCTTAAGAAGCTTCATCTTTATTTTAAGCTAAATAATAGTCTTCTTTCCCTCTCAGCTTTTTGCCATTGTGTGCTCGAAAAATAATTCTTCTAAAATATAAAAAAATAATGCGAACCAATCTCACTAAATTTTACTCACACTGCGATGTCCCCGAGTTTGAAAGCAAACTGATTAGAGAAGAGATGTTTTTGTGTGTTGTTTACAGGGATGGAGGGTTAAAGTCTCTTATATAAACGAAATTTGTGCTTGAGCCGCAGGCTATTCAAAGCCAAGTTAGTCTCCTTTCCACGAGGCATGTGAAACCACCTCGGTTCCATTTCACACAGCTCTTAAATCTAACTCTGTGGATGGTGTTTTTCGCATTCTGTTCATTCCCAAAAGGGAAATCTTTTCGTGCTAAGGTATCCGACTACGTTCGGAAACGTGATTTTGCAAAAGCGTACAAACGAACATTTGTTTTTAGTTTAGTATCACTTAGATTAGAATGCACGTATAAAATAGTTTTAAGAATAATATTTCTATAAAAATTATTTAAATGCAATATTTTGGCAAAAAAACTTAGAATTAGATATTTTCAAAACATTCTCCTTTTATGAAAAATGCTTCTATAATTCTAATATTTTTCTTATATATAGCTAAGATTTCTCCAGTAAGCCTGAACTAGGAGTTTTGAAGAATTCGCATTATTTTATAAGTTACTACATTTTTTTTATTTTTATAAAAATAATTATTGGTTTATTTTTTTTTTAAATTTATCCTCTCTGATGTATTCAAATATGGATAAATTCCTTTCTAAGTTATATATTTCAATAGTCCTAGTTCAAGCTCAGTACAGAGGTCTCAGCTATATATATTGTCTAAGTACCATTATTATAGAGGCATTTTCCATAAAAGGAGCCTGTTTAGAAAATAGGTAATTCTATACTCCTTTTTTGCCAAAATATTGCGTTTAAATAATTTTTTATTGTAATAATATTCTTAAAACAATTTTATACATGTATTCTAATCCAAGTGACTCAAAATATTGAAAAAACATTCGTTTGTGCGCTTTTGCAAAATTACGATTCCGACCGTAATCGGATACCTTAAGCCATAAGTTCCCAACTTTTTTACACTGGCACCCCCCTTTTCCACTGAATATTTCGATACCGTCCCCTCCCATTCTAGAGAAATAAGAGTGTACATAATACATGGTGAGAACAAGGGTTACATTTTAAAAAATATTCTATTACTAATAGAAAATATTTTTATTTTTATTTTTTTCTAAAGCTCCAATTTGTTTTACTTGCGAATCTGAAATAGCTATTGTCACAGATATTTAAATTTTAGTCATAGAGAGGATATTGTTGCTTGACAGGATATGGTTGGGTATTTGATAAGATATTGCTTTGTATATATATATATATATATATATATATAAATTGACAGTTTCAACCTTTAGAGAATCACACGTTAATTCCTGGTTAACTTATTTAATTATGTTTCTTGTATAATATGCGTAATGAAATGCAGTGGACGAAACATGTTTCCTGCTGCTCACAAAGACATCACATGCACTACAGAAATTAAAATGCACTATATCGTTCATTTTAATGTAGGTCTGAATGGAATGTAATCTTTTAAGTTTTTCATCCGCTTCCCGAACTTCCGAAATATATGAATTTTCGTATATGTGATATAGAAATGATTTAAGTACATACAATCAACATAAGGCAAACAGTATTAAAGCTTATTTTTGTTAGTACATAATCGGAGTGTTTTTTAAAATCTTTTTTGGACTATATTTGGTTAATCTGCCCAATCCCCTCCATGCCATCTCAACGTGCCTTAATTTTCTCTGGGTCTTTTACTGCCCCCCCCTGAAAGCCTCAAGCGCCCACAAGGGGGCGTTACCGCCCACGTTGAGAACCTTTGCCTTAAGCGATTTTCATTTCATGTTAAGAGAAAAAAATGCATAGTAGTGTATCAGAACCGTTGTACTAGTTCGTGTTAACCAATATTTCGTCTTAAGCGTTTTCGTATTAAACGCATTTCACTGTGCTTATATTATTTCATATTGCTGCATACCTCTTAAAAAGAAAATGTATTCCTTACTCATTAATAAAGGATATATTAGGCATCATGATTATAACTAGGATATGTTATTCTTAAAAGTATTTTATATAATCCTAACATTATTTTAGAATTATTAATGAATGACTTTTTTGAGCCCAATTTCCTTATTCCACCAAAAGTAAAATTACAAAAAATTTATTGCAAAACTCTCATTAAGTATTCAACCAATTTCGCCATTTCAAACCGTTTGGAGGATTGCCTATTTTTTCCCTACCTCATCAAAGAAAATTTTGAATCTAATGCTTGGCCTTTGATCTAGATTCTAGTCCATTGTGCAATTTTTAACTAATAACTACAATCAAGAGTGCTCCGAAGTGATTTGGGGACATTAAAGAGTAACACAAATCTTGATTGATCCAAGCAAAAATAATTATGCCTGATTCTGGATTCATTTTTTACTCAGAAAACAGGTTTTAAATGCTAAAAGCTCTTAGGTGCTGTAGAAAAGATTCTTTACTTGTTTAAGTAAATGATGCCTTCAAAATGGGATTTATCTTGGATTAAAATATATTTGAAAACAGTTCTTTTTTTTTCGTATAGGTTATGAACTTCCCTTTATTAAATGTTAAGGTATCTGACAATTTACGACAACTTTTTCAAAAACATTTGGGTAGAATTTTATCTTCAAAATCACTTTTATTTGATTTTAAATGAAAACTGATAAAAATGGTAAAACAAATTCTTTCAGGGTATTTTTTTAAGAGAATAGATAATTTTACGTTGAAATAAGGCGTTATTTGCATATTGTGTTAACCGCTGGAAAAATAAAGTCGAATGCATTAATTTTTTCAAAAAAAAAAAAAAATAGAATTTTATTCAGAGAGCAATTACTTACATTAACTTACATTTATTATGCGATAGGGCTCAAAGGTGTTACAAAATGAATATTTTTCAAGAAGTTCACACATATTGTTGAGAAAAACATTCATGAAGGTAAGGAATGCATTGTCCTCTTTTGGTTCATACTTTAAAACATATGTGCTATAATATTAAATACCGTTCAACATTCTATCAATTAATTATCAATATAATAATCATAAAACATATTTAAATATTAAAAATTCAATTAAATATATGAACGTAGTTATATATACCCTTCATTATATTCAACTATGTTAAACAAAAAACAACTTTTTAGCTGAAACAATACGAAATGATGATAATAAAGACATTTTTTAATAAAGTTTTGTGTATGAAACCATAAATATTTCATTACAAAACGCATTTGTTTCAAATAAAAATTACACTTCCAGTTTCTTATAAATCTGATTTTTTATCAAAAATAAAACATTTCCTCTCAAACGTTGTTTCTTATGCCACCTAATATGATTTTATATTATGATTTTTCATATATGATTATATAAAACTTTGCATAGCTTTATCATTATTAAAGTAAATTAATCCAATTCAAAATTTATATAAGGGCTAATAAGACATAATATGAAATATATATACTCGTAAAAAATATCTGAATAGAATGAAATGTAATTATTTACATCTAAGGAAAGTAAAGTGTGAATATCCTGTGAAGAATTTTGAGAAGATAATTTTACTTTATAAAATATTTATAGTTAAGCCATGCAGGAAAGAGATACAATACATTTACAAACATCCATGCCTTCTCCGGGATTCGAACTCAAGCCCTACGGCACAGCAGTCAGCGAGGCTAACCACTATACTGGATGGGTGACTTTCCTCTCAAATGACCACAGTCAACAATTTTTTATGTTTTAAACTACGAAGTAATAAAGCTAGACAACATTATCAATTTATCTAACAAATACATATATATAATAAAAAAAAGAGTTAGAAGCAGCTGTCTCGAATAAAAATTACACTTCACAGTTCATAAAATTGTGATCAAAGATAAATATTTCCTTTCAAACAACACATTTTCAACAATAGTCAACAAATTTTTTCATGTTTCATGTCATGTTTTTCATGTCAAATATTAAATAATAAATAATAAATTTATAGTTATCAAATAAAAATATATTTAGTAAAAGGGGTAAGAATACATAATTCTTAGTTTTAAAAGAAGTAAAGAAATTGGAAATAACAGTCAAAATAAAATCCCTAGAGCCACGTTTCTCAAATTGTGGGGCGTGCCCGTTAGGGGGGGGGTGTAATAACCCTAGGTAGAAGGCAAGAGCCTATCGAAAAGTCAAAAACAAAAGATTATTTTAAAAAATTATTAATTTATAGAAAAGAAGGAAAACAAAATACATTGTGGCATAATAAAAAATAAAATAAGTATTTTACAGTGATATAATGTACACTTATAAATGTATCAGTACTGCACAATGTATTTGATAATTAATTTAACTAAACTAAGTTAAGAAAAACTTTAATAACCACCAGTTTGTCATATGTAATATTATACAGAAAATTTAGTACTTACTTGATAATTTGTAAGATTTACAATTGAAGTCGTATAGTAAATTTAGGCTCAATGTATGCTAGAATTGAATTCATTAATTTGTTATTGTATGTACGGGGTCTACGCGAGGAAAGTTGTGATTAAAAATTGAGTCGCAAGTATTAAAAGTTTGAGAAGCACTGCCCTAGAGTATATCAGAATGAATAAGAGGGAAGTCGTTAAAACTCAACACGTAAGTTATAATAAAAAAGTATTTTAAATATATTTGCCGCTGCGCTTACATTAGTGAAAACTTATTATAAGTAAAATTATGTAATAATATATGTTGGCTTTGGAACTCAAGCAGCTCCAAAATATTTCATTACTTCTTGTTTATGCAAATATACAGGGTGGTCCCGAATTCAGGGTACGAATTTTAATGCTAGATACAGGACATAGTGACAATCATTTATTGTATAGGAATGTATGGGTGCAAGTGACGCGGGGAGGCACAAACAGGGGAAATAAAAGTAAAAGAGAAATGCAGTTAATGGTTGGTTGCGTTGCCGGTAGGTGGGAGTAAATGTCTATACACCGTTCAACATGATGCATCTCAGTAAAGGGAAAGCGCTATTATACGGTGGGAGACTTAACGTATGCCGAAAATGCATAATTGCATTACGTGTACGTTCATGCAAATGGTAAATGTAGAGCTGCGTTAAGAATGTATGACGTGCAGTTTCCAGGTCGATGAATGCCGGATCACATAATTTTTCAGCGGTTACATCGTCAACTTCGTGATGCTGGTCAGCGAAGAGCTGTATGCAGTTCAATCTAGGAAGAAGGCATCTTGAACGTTGTGGCTGATCGACCCGAGTCAAGTACAAGAACTGTTGCTCATCACGTAAGTGTGAGTCATCAGGCCGTCCGTAAAGTGTTAAACAAAAATCGCTTACACCTCTTCCATTTTAGCGAGTACAAATGTTGGATCCGGCCGACTCTCTTCTCCAACTGCCAGTGAGTGGTACAGCAATGTGCACCGCAGCTTTACTTCTTAACTCATGTGTTAAACAGTTATTGTATAAGCATTACGCTTGTCAAGGACGCTTTCAAAAAACACTGTCTTTCCTTTCGTCTCTTATTTTTTGTGTTTGTGCCTCACCACATTACTTGAGCCTATACGTTTCTATACAATAAATGATTGTTACAATGTCCTGTACCTACTCTTAAATCATTTATATTAAATTTTGTACCCATGAATTTGGGACCACCCTGTATTTTAACTGTAACGGGTTTCTATTTTCATGTAAAATATCTACATATGGATTTTTCTGTTTATTCGCTGTATGTGTGAATCCAATCTTGGAATAATTAGGTAGGTTAGAACCTCTGTTCTTGTTAAAATTCTTGAATCTGTTAAAATTTTATGTTTTAATACCACAATGCTATTCCTTCCTGATTCACCTGTAACAACTGTTCTCTTAAATTCATTAGATTAGTTTATATCTTGATTTCAAACGCATGGTCTGCTAATTTAATTTAGGATAAAATCTATATTCCACAATATATTATAACAAATACTAAAAAGTTATATTGTATTAGAATTATAGTAAATTTTATCCCTAATAAATACTCCAATTGATTTTTGTCATGTGTAGCTAGCTGTTCGTAAAGCATAAAATATACCTAATACAAAAGAATCAAACAGTGACCTACATATGGAGTTTGAATAAATGAGATCCGTTGTTATTCATAGTTTTTGGTAACCTAGGATACTGAAAAAAGTAATCGCAATATTATAAGACCGAAAGTTAATAATATATAATGGGGTAGAATATAATAAGATAAAAATTTCCTTCCGTAAAGCCTTACTAAAATACATGAAAATGCAAATAGTAAGTATGGGTGAGGATATTTTGAAAATTATGTAATTTGCATATTTTATTTTAGAGTTTAGTGATTCATTTCGGTCAAAATAATCTTCTAATATACATAATAATTTTTATTTAGGCGTCCTAATTCTTCTAGTTAAAAGTTTATGCTAGGCTTTTGACAAGTTATGCATACTACTCATATATTATATAATTTTCTGTAGACATTATACACATTAATTATTCGATATCCTGCTTCCCGCATATTATTCATTATTGTCACAAAATTATTCTTATAGCATAAATAATGTTCTATTAATAATCCTCCTTTAAATTTTTTTACTCTTGTAATTTCCGTTTTTTTTAATGTACTTATCTTTTATACATCATTTATCTAAAAATTGAATAATAAAAGATAATAATAAATAATAATTTTAATTATTAGGAGTTTTAAAAAAACACGATCAACGATACATTTTCATTGTAAGATACTGCTTGTTCTTCCAGGTAAAGAATAACTAAAAATTTTGACTGTATTATATTTTTACAAAATTCTGTTATTTGAAATTAATATTTAACATTATGAGATATCTATTTTTTCATATAGCTGAAATAAGCTCTCATTACAAAATTTATGGATTTATAATAAAGAACCAAACCATTCTTGATTTAACAAGCTTTAGCAAAGCATTATTCGAAGCAGAATTCTAATACATGACTTACTGAAAGAGCGATGGAAGCTCGAACCTCATTTCGTCGGAAGATCATAGATTAGAAAAATAATGGCGTTGCCAATTTTTCCTTCCAAATTTTTATATAATGCAGTATGTGAAATGTACTTCAGATTGGGTTCTGGTTTTAGAAACCATAAAATCTTTTTCTTAACATGTTTTTATTTTGGATTTCAAAAAACAACGTCCACCACGGACTGCAATTTGGTTTCAGGCAAAATCACAACTGTACTTGGGCCATGAGCAATTTAACTCAACACATAAAAAACATAAGAAAAATTAAGCACACTATCTTGATTTAGGTGATAGCTCGAACTTCGGGAGAAGGTTCGTTTTCTAAATTGGCTAGAGCAGCATTTGCATCTCCAAATTTCATAAATAGCTAGGGTCCTAGGTTTTTGAAGTAAAACTTCTTTGCTCACGGAGTGAATGGAAAATTTGCCCAGTTTTGCCTAACAGGGAGAAAACGAACAGAAGTAGTGATTTCCCCAGCCATCCCCCCCCCCAAATCGTCGCAATGTTGAGGAGGTAGCGAGCGGGAGGAAAAGAGAGCGGGGGACACCCTGTGACTTGCGTCATATCCATGAAAAAATTGGATGATTGCCCGCCTTTCCAATTGGTCAACTCCCTCCCCCCTTTTTTCACCAGACCAGGGAACATCTGTCACCGGTTATATGTGTTGCAATGTTTGCTTTATGGTGTATAGACAAAATAGCTCTTGCAGCAAAAGCGTGACTTTTTAAATTATTTCCTTGGATTGTTGGCCACATGGTGATGTTTTCGGCAGCTAATTTGGTTTTTTTTTTAATGTTCATTTGCATTAAATTATTAATGATTCTAATCAGAATGCCTAAATTAAATGCACAAAGAGGAAAAAAGTTTCGTGAAAGAAAAATAAAAGATAAACTAGCAGAAAGTCCAGTCGAAAAAGTGATTAAAAAACAGAAAAATAGTGCAAATTCATCAAGCACTACTACCAAATCTCGATCAAAGTACATGAGAGAATATCGAGCACGGAAAAAAACATTGCAAAATATTCTCTTAATGCCGAATTTAATGACTGATGAGGGGAATGCTATTGAGACTCATCTAATGCCAGCACAGATTAATACGGACTTTGTGAACCACCCTGTGCAGTCAAAAAGTACAGAGCCCTCAACAAGTCTAACGCGAGTTGGAACTGATGCATGTGAATCGATTATAAAGTCTATCTTACGTTACAAAGACTATGATTCCCATAAAAATGCTCACAAAGATTTCCAAAAGCGATTCGTTGATAATCCTTTCGGTCACGGGTATTCGATTTGTGATAGATTATGGTTTAGAGATGATTTGAGAACGCCTGTTGCTGAGCCTAAAAATATTTTACTGGGAATTAATTTAGAAGACGTTAAATCGTTCTACAATTGCTGACAAAGTTTAAATAAGAAAAGTATACCAAATTTATCAAAATATAATGGTTTTGTATACCCAGAAATTCCAGCACATCTTCCTACTTTGGATATGGTATCAGAAAGACTCATTTCTCCACGAATACCTTTCATGCAAATTAGACGATTGAGACATGTACACGGTCAGTTTGGAATGTTAGGGAAAATAATCAATGTTCCAGTATACGTCAATACAATGGTCAATCGACTGCCACGGAATGTTGATGACGATTACTATGTCAATGTTCACATCAAACAGAGGAAAATTCACAGAACTAGTTATCTGATGGGTTTGGTTACTAAAAGAAACGTCAAAACATGGTTGCAATACTTAGTAGCTACTCCACTGTATAGAATGTATGATGTTACAATCGATGATAGTTTCTTCAATTTCAGAGTGCGTCTCATGTTCTTCAAGATGAAATCAGTGAAAATATAACTATTGAAGAGAGTCTTACAGGCCAACAACAGACGTTGTTTTGGAATAAAGAGAAGTATCTTCGTATTGCTCCTGGAGAAGCGAATGTACCAAGAAGCTTGCTATTTGATGATTATGCTGAGGAGCTCTCTTTCCCAGCAATTTACTTGGGTCATTTTAGAAACTTCAGGGAAGAAGTTAGAGTTACTCCATTCATGATGGCCCACGAGTGAATTAAGACGTGTTGATCGTCATGGAGTGACCCCACAGCATTTGCTGTATGTGGCAATGAAAATTATGCAATTCACAGTTCGGGATTCGCTTACGGTTGCCTTCAAACACGTTGGTAAAAACGCAAATATTACTCGCCAACAGATTGAATCAGAAGAGTACATTAATAACTGCATTGAAAATAATCTAGCTTTTCTGGAAGCGATTCCAAACTCAACGTGGTATTGGTCAGAGCGGAAACGAGATCTCTTCTCTATGATCAGACAATTCGGGAAACCAACGGTGTTTCTAACAATGAGTGCCAACGAAATTGGTTGGACTGGTTTACTGCAACTTCTATACAAATTCAAGAATAAAAGAAGAGAGATTTCGAAAGACATTCAATTTATCACTGAAGAATACTCTTGCGCAGCTTACGTGGTAGAATATGTGAACAAATTAAATAGAGGCATAAGTAACCAACAACATCAAATCGTTAAGATCATGGATGAACACTTCGACATTGTAGAAATTACAAGGAAAATGAGCATCGATATGCTCAATTCGGTAGAAATGACAAGTCAAGAAGCTGCATGGTATTTGCTATGTGAGCCAATATCTAAAAGTTGTGCACAAATGGTATACATTCCAACGGTTTGGCCTATTGAACGACAGAGATTTAGGAGAATTCGAAAAGAATTGGAGGAAATTAACTGGGAATTTTATTTGAATTTAATAAGTTCCCCCAGCAGTTTAATATATTTAGATGTATTTCTGCACTAAGACCAACGTCGCCAAAGAAGTTTAACTTCTATCGCGTAGCATTCCACGCACCATTTTTTTTTCTTTTAACATTTATGAAGGTCCGTCGGAGTGGGAAATTAATATTGATGGTACCAAAATTGGTTCCGATACTGGTTTCTTAGTGTGTATTTTCTACCTTGGATCTCTCTTTAAATCCTAACTTTTCAAGATAAATAGCTACTGCGGTGGTCACCACAAAAGGACCCATTTCCTGTTATAGAACTAGTGACGTCTCAAGGACCATGGAGTTTCGCATGGGAAAATATCCAAGACCAGAGACCCCAACACTTCTGTTCTAAGGCAAGTCAACCTTTGACCTCTCTTCATCTACTCGACAGATGTGACCAGCGCAGTTCACACGCCAACCTCCGGTTTATAATTTCTTTTATAATATAATTTTTTTCTGAATATGTCATTCGTAATTAAACGTATTTTATCTATTTTCGGTAGTACGTATTTCTGCAAGTACACAACTATTTTTCACTCTTAAAAAGTAATAAAACTGTTTAAAGATCAAGATTAGTATAGACAGGAGCATGATTAAACAATTTTAAAAATAATTACAGCTCATCAAATTGAACCAAATTCTAAAGATTTGGTTGTAAAAAACTCAAAGGATAGTTTAACAATTTATTTAAGTAATATTTAAGCAATTGTGGGAAAAGAGAAACGTTTCCATGTACGATTATGTTCTGTATATTGTTATTTTAAATGTATTGGTTTGTATTTATAATTAAACCTACGTTTCATCTTTATTTCCACTATTTTTTTTTGTGTGTGTCCTGGGATTTTGTGGTCCTTGGTGTTTAATCAATTCGACTTGCCTACTGAAGAGGAATTGAAATCTACACTGTACTCGGCTTAGCAAGAGATACCTTAGGATACCCTTAACACCCTCGCTGACAGTCCTCATTTGGAGGAATTTGTAGTAGTCCATGGGGATCTCATTAAATACTAAATAAACAGTTATCTAGTGCATATTTTTAATCATTGCATTTCTAGTGCAGTTCCTTTAATCATTTGCATATGAGTGCTACCACTACCGTCTTTTATTTTCACAAAGCTATGTAAATTTCCTTCACGCATAATGTTGAAATTTCACATTGTGAGCATTGTGAGTTATATATATATATATATATATATCAGCTGAGAGAGTGGCCCGGCGTTACACGGGCTTTCTCTACTTTTATAAATTTTCCCTTCACAAAATCAGCACTTCAATTATTCTTTTTCGAAGTTACTTTGACTTCTTTGTTTCTTTCCCTTCCTCTTAACCCGGCGTTGCACGGACTTTTACCGAGTGTATAACTTAATCCTCATGTTAATTTCCTCTTTCCTTCATGACGACAGCACTTATGTGTGAAACTATATTTATGTATATATATATATATATATATATATATCTTGTTCAAGTTTTCAATCGTTAATAAAACTCTTTCTATTCATCCGATCAAGTTCAAATAAATTTTTTAAACTTGTAGTGGAGGATACTTGATGTTAATACAGTTTTTTTAAACATTAACTAATTAATTATCGGTTAATTAATTACATTTAATTAATTACCGGTTTTTGAAGCCAATTTAGATTTGTTTCCATTGTTGTAACATTGTAACTGCTAATTTTTAAACAAAATATGCTATATATAAAAATACTACATAAAGGAATTTTAGCAAAAATTGAAATAGACAAAAAACTTTTTTAATCTGTAATTTTTAAGCAATTTTTTTAATCTTCGTATAGATCTACGGATAATATTGTTTTACAGATGGAAAAAAAAGTTTTGTGAGATTATCTTTATAAATGACAAAGTTATTAAATGTTAAATTTGAATTTTGAGTAATTTTTGAAAAATCGTAAGAAAAATTTTTTTGGTATTTTATTTTTTAAATCACTGGTTCTAAAAGAGAACAGCATGAACTTAATTAATGTAGAATATAGTTTTAATAACATGAAAACAAATTAATACGCAACAATTTTGAAATCATATTCATAAAAACGTATAAATTTTGACTCATTTTTTAAAAAATCGTACAAATACAAATATTATTATATTGTAAAGAAAAAAATTATACCGTACTGTGGCAAAATTAATGATATTTCCGATTCTGTAATTATTTTTTGTCTGAGTTTGATAGAAACAATTACATTGTTATTTTAAAAACGTGGGAAAATTCGGAACTTCACTCCGCTGAAATTGAATTGACGCTCGGCGGAATAAACAACACACAGGGGTAAAACAATTACGAGTTTTAAGGTTTTTAATTAATATCTTTTCAACTAATTGCAATATCGGAATAAAAAACAGTATATATATATATATATATATATATATAATTCTCCTGTCATAGTGTTTGTAACCAAACTCCTCCGAAACGGCTAGACCGATTCTTATGAAATTTTATGTGTATATTGAGTAGGTCTGAGAATAGGATGTAAACTATTTTTCATTCCGATATTGCAATTAGTTAAAAATACATTAATTAAAAACCTTAGAACGCCTAATTGTTTTACTCCTGCTGGTTGTTTACTTGGCAGAACTTCCATTCCATTTCGGCCGAGCAGTAATCCGACGTTTTCCACCATCTTAAAATTACCATCCAATTTTTACTGTTGAAATCAGACAAAAATAATTACATAATCGGAAAGATCATTTATTTCGCCACAATACGATATAATGTTTTTTGCAAAATAATGATATTTTCTATTTTTTAAGAATTTTTTTAAAAAGGGTTAAAACTGATGCGTTTTTATGCAAATTATTTCTAAATTGTTGCGTATGAATTTGTTTTCGTGTTATAAAAACGATATTCTACACTAAATAACTTCAAGCTTTTCTCTTTTAGATCCAGTAATTTAAAAAATAAAATTCCCAAAACTTTTTTTTAAAAGATTTTTTAAAAAATACTCAAAATTTTAACTTAACATTGAATAACTTTGTCATTTATGAATATAATCTCACGAAACTTTATTTTCGTGTGTAAAACAATATTATCCGTAATCTGTACGAAGAATGAAAAAATTGCTAAAACATTACGGATTTAAAAAATTTTTTTGTGATTTTCTTAAAAAGCCCTTTTTGCGATAGATAATTTAAACAGTATTTTTTGTACATTTTTTATTTCAAAGTATTTTATTTTTGCAATTAATTTGTGAAGTTTGAAAGTATTAACTAAAAAATTATGCTCTGAAAATAAAAAAATTAATAAAAAATACGCGATTTTACATTTAGCCAAATCTTGGGGTCGATAAATAGTTTTGCGCCAAAGACCTTTGAACTGTTTCACCATCGACCGCATCTAACTCAATGGTTACACTAAAAAGTTCTGCGTTAAACAGGGGGAAATCAGTAAATTTGGCGAGTAAAAAAAAATGAGAGTGAAAAAGTTATTTTTGCTTCAATTTTCGTCATTTTTTCTTTAGATAATTTTCAAAATTAAATCATTATAGAAAAGATGATGACAAAGATGATGACAAAATGTATTCAATACATTTCTGAGACTCATTTAAAATATTTATCAGTATCAAAATTTTTGTTCTCCTTTCATAAAACTTATAGTTTACTTTAAAATAATGCCTAATGTATAAATATTTTTTGACAGATAATTTCATAATAAAAATACAAAATTTGCCCATTTCGAAAAATTTTTTTGGAATTATTCAGTAAATAAGCATAACTTCCTTGGAAAAAAATAAAAGCTATGTTCCAATAAAAAATTCTTCATTATTAATTACGTTTTATTAATATATCAAAAATCACTAAATTGGCATGTCACAATTAATTGCTAAATGAATATTTTTAATCAATATTAGTATAAAATAATTAATTAATTTTGTTTTGTATTTTATGATTTTTTCTAAAATGAATAAATATCGAGGAATTTAAATGAAAATGATTTTTAAAAAGTTCATTGATCATTTAGAATCAGTGATTAAAAAAATAAAATGCCGAAAAACTATCTTTTTTTTTAAGAATTTAAAATAAAAACTTTTTTTTTTACAAAACAATGATATTTTGCATATTTTATGATTTTTTTCTAAAATGAATCAAAATCGTTGCGTTTAAATAAAAATGATTTTCAAAACTTTTAGAATCAGTGATTTAAAAAATAAAAAGCCAAAAACTTTTTTGAATAAATTTTAACAAAACACTTAAAATACTTAAAACAATCATTTAATAATTTCTTCTTTTATAAAGATAATTGCATGAAACTTTTTTTCCCGTGTGTCGAACATTTCAAAATATCCTCGCAATTTTACTTCAAAATTTAAAATAGTAGTAAAATTTTGTAATTTGAAAAATTTCTACTTTTCCGTCTTTTTTCAACATACAACTATTTTTAAAAAGGCCACATTTTCGTTTCCGGGGACTAAAAAGTTGCAGCGAAAGAATTGAAAAGTGAGTGAGTGATTTATAAATTTGCACTGTTCGTGTATTCGAGGGTTTTTAGAGACGGACCTTGAAATTTTCAACCATGGTCAAGTGACGAGGAAGACACCTAAGTTTTTACCCACCTCTCCTAAGTACCACACCACACCAACGCAAGAACAAATTTCGAAAAAGGTAGTTTTAATGTCATAGTTAAAGAAATCAGTCACATCGCGCATTCACACACATAAGTGCTATCGTCCTGAGGGAAACAGGAAATTTCTATGGGGGTTAAGTTATTCACTAGTAAAAGCCCGTGCAACGCCGGGCTAAGCGGAGAGGAAAGAAACAAAAAAGTAAAAGTAATTTCGAGAAATAATATTGGTAGTGCTCATTTTGTGAAGAGAAGGGAAAATGTTAAATGAGAAAGCCATGACACGCACTCACGGGCCGTACACTCAAATCGTACGCGTCACACCCACACAAAAGTGCTGGCGTCCGAAAAAAAGGAGGAAATTAACATGGGGATTAAGTTACACCCTCGGTAAAAGCCCGTGCCACGCCGGGCCGGCTCAGCTAGTATATATATATACATATATATATATATATATAAATATGTATATGTATATATATATACTATATACCGAAGAGCCAAAACGTTATGAACACACGTTGCACCACTTTTATTCCAAAACAGCTTCAACTGGTCTTGGCATGGATACCATAAGTTCTTGGTAGATGATTGGAGACTGGCAGCACCAATTGTCTAAGTAGTGGTCAAATAAAGTAGAGATATTCCGATATATGAAGATATTTGATCTCTGAGCTGCCTTTCTATAAAACCCAAATGAGCTAGCTCTATCAGATTAAAATCCGCTTAGTTAGGTGACCAGGATTTTAATTGGAATTTATCCTTATGCTCTTTGGACCCTTCCAATACAATTCTAGTCTTTTGACTTGAGTCGCTGTCCTGCTGGAAGATTCCATTTCCATTTGGGGAAAATAAATGCTACAAAAAATAAAAATATAAAGCTTAGATTTTGAGAGTTAAAAAGATGAATGATGTTTATAAAATAAGCATCAACAATGCTAAATGAGAACAGCTTTTAAACTTATATAAAAGTGGGGTTTATATAACGAGTTTTATGACTAGCCTAACCTTTTCCCCCTTTCTGTTCATAATACTGAGGGAAATCCGATGAACTATAATGCATAGAAACTCTAAGTCTAATTTCATAAAAAGTTAACTTACCTACATTTGAAAATGATTACATAATGATAAATCAAAGAACAATAAACAAGTTATTGCCAGATTCTATGATCCAAATACATACTAAAATCTTCTATTCCAGAAAAGTAACATTGCGTCCAAATTGCAGCATTAGAAGTGGAAATTTATTTTTGCTAAAATAATTATAAGTAGAAAAAAAGAAGTTAAACTAAAATTATAAGAAATAACATTAAGAATTTTTTTGTAACTGTCTACTATAATACTAATGGTAAGAAAGAAGTTTTTTTAAATATATGTTTTTTTAATGGGTACAATATCCAAAACACGTATTATGTCTGAAATGTTCTAGATATTGTAATGCAAATGTAAAACTTTATTTATTTGTTCGCGCTAAGATATAAATTCATTATAAAGCAGAGATTTTTTCTTAATATTGTATAATTTTTATATAATTCAAACTCTTTTCATAAAATATTCAAAATTAATAATACATTAGAATAACAAAAAAAATCTATGTAGGACTCGTAAATGTAACATGACGACCAGTCATGCATCTAAATGATAAGAAATATAAGCAGCCCCATTAGAATTTATGTATTCCTGCCCATAATCTACCTGTCAGTTCACAGAACATCATAAATATATAATCGGAGGTGCAGAGCTATAAGTAATTGCGAAAAAATTTATTGCATAATAACTGCATGATTGTGAAAGATCAACTGCATTTTACTTCAACTTTTGTTTGACTTATGATATGTTCTTTGTGGTTGTAATAATAGTAAAATCGTCGATGTATAATCTGTTCGAAAATTGTACAACATAGCAACGGTATAAAACATATTCATGTTTCAATTTGATACAAATATACTTAAAGATGCATTTCCGTAATTTTACTACATGTTTAATCTATCATAATAATTATGGCAAAGTGAAATAAATCCTCCGAACTGAATTTCGTGAAGGACGTGTTTGGCACTCAGTAAATTTGTTTATTTGCCACCATTTACAGCCATTGAATATTTGTTACCTTTAAAGCGTATAATTCAATTATTTCATAGAATAATGTGTTTCATGGAATAACTGGCCAAGTCAGAGTTAAAGTATGTAATTGTATATATAAATTTAAGTGTCGGTATATTTATTTGTAGCTGATGCAAATTCCCACTGCTGATCGTACCATTCCAATATTTTGCAGAAAACTTCGAAAAATTTCAGAGAAGCAGTAAGTATGTTTTAGCCAAAACAAATTCAAATCTACTTTTAGTGATTTTAAAACCCTTTCTAAAAGGAAGAGTTTGAGCGTGAATGTGCGAAGTCGCCAAATGCCGTGAAATGCAGCCAATGACGGAAAACCATTCGCGATAATGTTTACAAAAAGATTACTACATTTGGCAACGCATATTTTGGATTTGTAACGTTTAAAAACGATTTTTGCGGAAATCAACTGCGAAGTGGGAAGGGTTATTGATAAATTTTATCATTTTTTAACTTTTTAACGTATGGGCTTAAAATTTGGAAAGAGTGTTTTTCTGCGAAACAAATTTAAATCAAGAGGCGAGGACTATAAGAATGATTTTTCAATGATATCGAAGGCTCAATGGAAAGACTTAAAAATATACTTTACATTGTTACGGAAATTTCCAATCCATTGTTACGAGCGTTACAAACCCGAGCGTAACAATGCTTGGCTTCTTAAAACGCATCATTCAAGTTCACTCCCCAGCAAAACGCAGCTAAAGAAGTTATCACTTCAAAAACAAAAACAAATATTTTTGTTACATTAGGTACACAGTAATAAAAAAAGGGTAGCTAGAGTCAAATTTTCACAACTTATAATAATTTAAATTATTAGGTTACACCTAGTCTTGTAACGGGTCTATCC
The DNA here is from genome assembly GCA_019973975.1 of Trichonephila clavata. NCBI lineage: Eukaryota > Metazoa > Arthropoda > Arachnida > Araneae > Nephilidae > Trichonephila > Trichonephila clavata. The sequence goes on from BMAO01017605.1 coordinate 120,160, forward strand.
GCGAACCTTCTAATGATCCTCTTGGGGTAAAATTGTTCTTTTCAACTGTATGTTCTATTGAAAACTTTCTCTCGAAGAAGAAGACTTGGTTTATTCAAACGAGTTGTTTTATTTAAGCGTTGACATTTAGGTACACGATGTTAGTCGACGGATAGTCGCTGGACGGTCGATTAGTGATAACTGAAGAATGAAAGTGATACAATTTAGCTCATGATTTACGACCTGAGTTCGTACAATTCAGATAGCTAATTACAGAGAATTCTAGCGCAGAAGTCCAGAGTGCTCCAAGAGTAAGTGGAGTAGAATATACTTATATTTTAAGTAGCCTTAAGCTGCGTGTGTGTGTGTGTGTGTGTGTGTGTGTGGTGTGTGTGTGTGTGTGTGTGTGTGTGTGTGTGTGTGTGTGTGTGTGTGTGTGTGTGTGTGTGTGTTGTGTGTGTGTGTGTGTTGTGTGTGTGTGTGTTGTGTGTGTGTGTGTGTGTGTGTGTGTGTGTGTGTGTGTGTGTGTGTGTGTGTGTGTGTGTGTGATTGCTCTTCTAATTATTTACTAAGTGCATTTCCTACCGTCAGTTGTGTTGATTAGGTATAAGTGATAAATAAATTTGAATTTAAAACTTGCTATGACTGATCTTTGCTCGAACCACCAAACACCAACAATCGCTAGTCGGTTGTTACAGTCTTTCTGGCAAAAAAAACCGCGCTGTTTTAAAAAAATTTTTTCTAAAATGCCAAAAATTCAGTATGTGCTACTTTAACTATTAGCCAATAGTTATTCGCTAAAACAACTAGTTACATCATAAATACTTTTACTGCCTAATCTTTTATATATTTTAACTGACTGTCAGTTATGTAGAATACCTAGCTATTTTTTGAAATGATGTATTCCATGTTTTAACGCTAACATACGCATTACTATGTTTTTATGTTATTTATTGTTATATTGTTATTGATTGTTATAATTTTTACATTGTTACATTTAACCAACTGCACATACTCTTTTCATTGTTACAATTGTACACACTGATATATTTTCCACATTTATAAACCATACATTTTCATGATCACACGTAATCTTTGTTTTGTATACACTGTTACTCTGGAGAACATTTAAACCATAAATAGAAAAGATGACATAATGAAGAACACAAGAAAAGAAAATCCTTAGATTTCGAATCCTTATATTTTCCCCATTTCGACTTAGGGAATGAGAGTTTGTAACTGCTTTTATTCACGGTCCTTACTAATCCTCTAAGGATATTCTTCCGATGACATTTATGATTACAAAACCTCTTTCCGTGATGTAACCACGATTTATGCTAATGAGGGTTGTTATTAAAAGCCAAATGAAGAGGGAGAGATGATGGTGAGTGTTGTAATACGGGGACCGCGAAGTTAGAAAAGTGTATAGTTTAAGTTACCAGGATTCCAGTGGAAAGGATTCGACAGACCATTCTAGGCCGCTCTTCATTTCTGATATATTATCTGCTATTCTAGATAAGTACTAAATTTATTATTATAGACATTTAAATCAGTATTTAACCTGACTGCTCCCATAGCTTAGGTCGAATTTAGATAGTGATTTAATAGTAATATTAAAAGTATTTATTTTAATTAAATGATTCATCCTTTTGTAAACCCTCCCACTTCCATCAGCTAGAGTTCGCAATAAGATATTTTACATTGTTCGTGATATGTGTTGCCCAATTTTCAATCCATATTTAATGCTTTTCTAAGAATAGTCTAGAGCAGTGATATTCAAGCTGCGTCCCGCGGGCCGCATGTGGCCCATGGGAGCTTTCTGAGTGGCCCGGTCATGGCTCGTTACACTAACAAATTAAATTATTTAATAACAATGAATTAAAAATTTAAGGAGAAACTCTACCAATCACATGCATCAGTTTTGCTACCGATGTCATGCTGGTACGAATTGCGAGATAACTTTTTTTGTTTTTTGTAATTGTAATGGTTATTGATAACAAGTAACAGTGAAGTAGCAACCATTTTATTGGTATGAATTTAATTTATAATTAACCCTTACGTATTCCTAGCAAAAAATGTCTCTAAAGAATATATGTTGTTTCAAGACAATTGGGATTCTAACAATCTTGTACAGAAAAACAAACATGGATTAATAACTTGTTTGATTTGCGGTAAAAATGTCATGTTTAAGAAATATAATTTTGCTCGTTACTATACCACAAAGCACAAATCTTTCACTGGCTCATTTTCTTTAGAATCTCTTTCAAGATGAGATAAATTGGCTTTGCAACTGCAACAAAATATTTGGGGGGGGGGGATTTGGGATGACACATTGATGAAGGGAAATCGAAATTATGTCATAACTAGTTAAAAAATACATGAAACCTTTTCTTTTTTTTTTGTGTGAATTGAGTTTGAAACGAACCTAATTCCCCTCTACCCTGTGACCCAGCTAAAGGTGTGGAAGGAAGTGAAGTATGATTCAACATGATAATTTCCAATTATTTTATTTATCACTTTAATCGACTCAAACACAAAACAATTTAACGCTATAATTAGGATGATCCAGTCAGACAACAGAGAGAAGAGACGAGAGTCGCGTTTGGGGAGAATACATTTCATAACCACTTTATAATAATGGTTCTTCCCTAATATTACTTTATACTGCAGATATGTACTTAATGTCTGCTTAACGACTTTAATACTTTAAATATCAACGCAATAGAAAGATGACAGTACCTGAAATTAGGCAGTCTTCTAATCAATCAATCAATTCTCTTCCTGACTATATCTTTTACAAGGACTTTTTCACCATTTATGGTAATCTTCACCTTGTATCTTTCTTGTCACCTCTAGTTAATTAAATTTCTAACCTTCTAACTTTCTGTTACCTATTCTCTTCACTTCTATTTCACTAACTTTCTTAACTAGCGAACAAGAACTATACATAATAAACTTAATTTGCATATCACGTTTCCTTCTTAGGAGAGATTGGTGAATTTTGCTGGCCCCAAAGAATACCCAAGAGGATTATTAGTAGGAGGTCGCGTATAGATCCATCACAAGTTTGATAAAGTTAAAATATAGTTTTTAAAAAAATCCGCAAAATTATGAGTTTTAATATTTAGATCAATTTTCCGCATTTAAATTTCCTTAATCTTATAGCGCCTCTTCCTCTCCCCCCCCTCATTTATCCTCAAGTTGTGACCCGCGTGAAATAATTATCACAAGTATGTGGTCCCGCGGGAAAAAGGGGCCCCTGGTTTAGAGATTCTGTTCAGTGAGACCTACTTAAATATATATTGGTGGTAAGCGAAACAGTGGAAGTACTATGGGGAGAGGAATGAAACTTTTCATTAATAAATAATTTAATCATCTCTTCTACATAATGCTCTTAAATTCGTCTATTACAATTATATAAAAATCGCATAATTATTGAGTAAATATTATAGAATTTTTCATTAAGATAGAAATGCTATTGTTAAAAATTGATCCATCATTTTAATCTTTAGATTATATCATGAGAGTCACAAATAAGATAGAGGTCACGAAGTTAGGAAGACTGGATGACATTTGTGACTTCATCTTCATGTTCTTCAAACCACTTCTTAAACCAGCGTTTCTCAAACTGTGGGGCGCTCCCCGCGTTTGGGGGGTGGGGCGTGATGAACCTGCGTGAGGGGTGCGAGCATATCAAAAAGGAAAATAAAACACTATTTTAAAATATTATTAATTTGAAGGGAAGCAGAACAAAATACATTCCGACATAATAAAAAAATAAAATACGCATTTACACTGGTGTAACATAACTGTAACTGTATCAGTACAATAGACAACAATAAACAGGCTGTTTAATTTTTAAAGATGGCCCTTCATTCCATGGACCTTCATAATAACGCGAGCAAAGGTTCACTACAGCTTCATTGAAAAACATAAGTATTGGCCTATATTATTAAAAAAACGTGTAGTATTCCTCTCAATTTTTATCATTTTCTTAGAATTCCTGGTAACACAGGAACTAGAATGTAACACAATGCTTTTTAAACTTTTAATGTTTATGACCCAATATTCATTCATAATTTTCATCGCGCCCTCTATACAATAACAATGTATTGAATTTAATAATACTATACCTTGTCGCTAAGGCTACAATACGACTTAAGACTCCTTTTAGTGCCACCAGCGTATATAAATGTCTTACTCATCCAAAGCGTTAAGTGTCCCGGACGTATATATACGTCTTTCTGGACTACGATCCACTCTGTGCACTTCCATCCATAAAATTATTTTGAAGGCTTTGGAATGCAATAAAAGTACCTTGGCAGTGTTTTGAAGGATTTACTTATTTCAGAGAAGGTTTTATTTATTTATTCCTTTTCATCCCCCCCCCAATACATTATATACACGCACCTACGTGGAAAACGGTGGCATTGGGGAATGAACCCAGCAACTTTTAATCGGCAATTAAGGGATTAATTATAAACCGTACAAATTTTCAAGATAAGTGTTGATTTTTGTAAAAGTTTTATATATGACAAGTCCATGGGGTCGCTGGTAATTATAAATTTGCTCTTAATTTAGTAATGTTAAATTAATTATAAAATACATTGTGTAGTACTGATAAGTGTATTATATGAGTGCAAATGTGTATTTTATATTTTATTGTGTTAGAATGTGTTGTGTTTGTTTACTTTCAGTAAATTGATAATTTTTGTTTAAATAATCTTTTGTTTTCGAATTTTCAATATGCTCGCGCCCTCCTCGTAAGGTCATCCCATCCCCGCCCCAAGGGGAACCTGCCCCACAGTTTGAGAAACGCTGATGTAACACGATACACTAAATTAAGAATTCCATTACTTTTCACGTGTGTTTTAATTCAAATCTCTCAAGACCTAACGAGAGATTTAATTTTAGAATCAGAGCATTTTGTACACAAGGAAACACTACAAGGAATAGTTACACATTTGTTGGGTTGGTCTTGCGAGGTTAAGAGTCAGTTTAACATTTTGATAGAAACTTAACAAACCTCTTTAAATGTTTTGTTCCTCTCTCACGGAGGGCTCTTTCACAAAAATATCTGTCCCCTGAGGCTTATGTGAAGAGTCAGAATTAATTTGGAGAGCGCGCGTGAATTAAAAGTTTCGAAGGGAACCTAGTTTCAACTTCATTTCACAGTTGATGACATTAAACTAAGTTACTCGAAACAAAATAGAAAAGTTTCTCAATAACGTTCGTTCCCGCCGTAAGTAAACAAGAATGGTTAAATTAGACTCCGATGTCAGGAATGAAACCGCTTTATTGAGAAGAGGAAATGATATTGGCTGTGTTAAAATAAGACTATTTCAGCGACATCGGGGATAAATTAGAAGCGTTACACCAACATGAAAAGGAGAGGTGCAATCATTATTCATTAAAGTCTTCTAAGTTACTAATTTAGGCAGGAAATTTTTAAAAGAATGATGGAAAGGTTGGTGTAAAGTATTAAATATAACGCTTATTTTTCTTAAAATCGTGTATTTTATTTTATACTTTCCCATTAAATTTCTAATATTTTTTGCAGATTATCTAATATCTTTACGTCCATATTTCTGTTAGATTTTGGCATGTAATAATGAGTAAAATTCAAAGATTCACTACTATATTAAAAGTTATATAGTTATATTTTAGAGAAGGGTCCGGCAACCTTTTTTATCCCTGACGTGTCAAACCAATCTATCAATATGATTCAGCGTGCCACGCAGTCGGACATGTTTGAAAGAATTCGATTCCCGTGATAATGCACACAAAATTAGAGAATAGAGGTCAATAATAAACATTTTTCACTTGTATTATAGAGTAATTTTGTATCATTTGAAAATATTTCTGAACATAAAAATAAACAGTATAAAATATACCTATTTCTTCAAGGTAAATTTAAAAAAAATTAAATTTTGCATATATTATGTATTGTTGTGTGTGTGAACATATTTATTAAAATAAGAAATGGACAACATAAATAATAAGTATTTCCCTTCATTATAGTTAAATAAAATTTTAATGCGTGAGTGAGTGAATATTAACGCCGCACTATTCAGCTACACGAGGGCTTTTAGCGACGGACAGTGTAATTTTGAACCATGGTCAAGTGACACGGACGGCACCTTAATATATATATATATATTCTTGTTCCATACATACAAATATATCATAATACAATTTCTTCTTATATCTATATATAAAACTAGCTTTTACCCGCGGCTCCGCTCGCGTTGATGTCTTTAAATAACTGTCAAAGTCGTAATCATTACCATTAAAAAGTAAGTAATATAATATGGTAATTTTTTTAATGCTTGACTGGAAGCAATAAAATTTAAAAATTCTAAAATTGATCTTAGTTTAAAAAAACTGAAAATGAAATTTATTATAATAATTAACAAAAAAATTCAATAACTTAAGCTATTAATATTTTTAAAAGTCTAAAGTATCTACGTTTAATATATAATTTCTCTTTAAAAGAGCTCAAAACAGAACTGTATACCATATATATATATTATATGTCCTTCCGTAAGTTGCAAATATGTGAAGATTTGGGCACACCGATCAGGCTACATATAGTTGGCCATGGTAAAAACATTGCTTTTCCAAATGCACCCCTGCTACCTGAAATGTTAGCTTTGTTAATAGCAACAGTAAAACTGGAATTTGAACTCGTTTGAATTGAAATGGTAGGTCAGTGGAGATACTTGGAATTCGAGGTATGATTACACTACCCCTTTTCATGACATATGTTCAAATATTGGCACCAAGTATATTCTGCATCAGTTTTGTGATCCAAAGCCTCGCTCCTTTACATAGTCGAGGAGCATAGAAATTTTGCATAACTGGTACATTTAGTTTTAATTGAAGTTTATGTGAGGGTACACCCGAAAGTTCAAGTGAATTTTAGAACTCCGTGGGATATGAAGTACTTTGTTCTTTATCCATGATTGTATTCATTGATAAATATTTCTTCATTTCTTCCCTCCCCCACACGTCGTTTAAATTTTCAATGTTAATTTTGTGGACAATGTCATTATTAGGCGCCAATATTGATCTTGCGCGCAACCACTGACCCCAATTTAAATTTTGTTGCAAGCCCGGGTAAATTTGAGCAATAAGATTTGCATCATTTTCTCTCTTCTACATTACAAAATTCTTTGGAAGTAAAATACAACCTCCAGCATTTGCGTCTAAACATCCATAACCGATTTTAAATTGCGTCTCTGCATAATGTTCCAAATCTACGTCATTATGAAGATACACTCTCATATTCGTTTTCAGACTTAATTTTTCAAATTTTGCCCATAAGCTTGATTATTTAATAGAGACTGATTTCATCTGCGACATGAATACAGGGGAAGTTTTTGAAAATTCCCCAGCCAATATATAATAAAGTACCATTCCTCCTATAATATCTGTACTATCTCGTAAATCCTGAAGAGTCCGATTTAACGCTTCTATAACTTTCTTGTGAGACATCGTACTTTCATCCCACACTAAAAGCTTACATCCTGCCTTGAGAGCTATTTTTTCTGAAATTTCAGATGAGTGAATCTTCAAATGCAAGATTAAGCCATAATAATAAAACGGAATGTGCAGTACGACCGTTGGTCAGTAAAATCGCGGCTATACCAGAAGAAGTCATAGACACTGGGTTTTTCTGATAGTCATTAATAATAAGTTTAGCTGAATCCTTTTTCCGGTTCCTCCAGGGGCGTCGAGAAAAAAGAGTGCACCACTGCCGGATTCTATTTTACGTAACACTTGTTGGAAAACGTGACATTGTTCTGGAGTTAATTGAGAGATAAATTCTGTTACTTGATGTTGCAATGCTATAAAATCGTAGTTTCATTCTCAAGCAACTTCATTATCAAAGCTATTTCCATCGACACGTCTAGGACTAATCATTCCAAAATCATGTAGCTTCTTCCCAACCATTCTGAAAACCTTTATTGCGTTTCGTTGTAAATGTGTTCATTGAAAGGCATATTTATTATTTAAAAAAATCTTCTTTGGTAAAATATCTTCCTCCTTGTAGTCTTTGTACTTATTCCAAAAATTCAAAGTATTAAATACTTTCAAAACTAATTAAACTAATCAAAACTACTAAAGTAATCAAAACTTTTTATGAAACTGTCAATAAATATTACCATAGAATTTTCAACATCACGCGCGCAATTCGCTAAAACTTTATTACGTTTCCCTCTTTAAAATGTGGTAGAAAATTTGCATTAAAATATCTGGGATTGTCGGAATAGAGAACTTTTTAGCCAACTTGGCGATATTTCTCAAAGTTTGAGTTTGACACTTAACAAACGTAACGTAATAAAGGTTAGACGTTTAATAAAAAAACCATTTAAAAATTGCTTTTTGTAAAGATACTAAATTACATTGTGTTTCAATTCACTGTGTTATAAATGTGAGAAATTTTCATTATTAAAATTTCCATTATTGACCAAATGCATAATTTTGCTCCAACTTGGTGGGGAGTAAGCAAAGTCCCACGGTTTTACCAGCATAGTTTCCGTTCCCGTAGGAATATGAGTATAAAATGTGCCTTATGTTACTCGCTGATAATGTAGCTTTCCATTTGTGAAAGAATTTTTAAAATCGCACCAGCCGTTTCCGAGATTAGCCGGAACAAACAGACAGACAGACAAAAAATTTTAAAATTTATTTTTTTATATAAGTACCGTATATACCTTTAAATGCATTTAGTAAAAAGCTGCTAATTTGAAATTACAAACAGACACTTCAATTTTATTTATTTATATAGATACACGCAGCTCTTGGTTTCGTGGCATATGTTGGGGTTTCTCGTGGTATCCTACGCGGCTCTTGAAAGGCCCCAGGCCTGCTGGTTAAATGAGGAGGGCATCATCTCTAAAAAATACTTCTTTATTCGGCTTCAATCATATAAAATCCAACATGGCGGCCCTTTGGCGCGCAACTGAGTAGAACAATAGACAGTAATTCGACGAGGAGTCACCATCTAAGCCTTTTCGAGTATGCGTTCTCCTTCGTCATTGATTGCGGTTGATTGCGGTGGATCTGTGGGCATATGAGCTGCAAAGCAGCCCTCCATCCCATATCTGGATTTCTGTGACGTGGAAGTCGGCGAATGTTGGTATTTTCCGTCTGCGAGATACGTCTTGGCGGTTGGTTGTCAGGACTAGTCCGGTAGGCGTGCCTGTGGTGATGGAAGTTCTCTTGAATTTCTTGCTGAGAAAGTTGCATGGGAGAGAGCTGAGAGGCTGCTCTCTGGTTGGATGCTGGGGGGTGAGGAGAATGACTCCGATTGGCTGCCTTGGGGTCTCAAAAGGTTAGAATCGGGAAAGTAGGAGGAGCTTGTCCAGTTTGCATTTTAAAGTTAGGAGTGAAATAAAAAGGTAAAAATTAAACGAATTAAAGTTAAAAATAAAAATACTGGAATGAAATAAGTTAAGAATTTAAAAATTATGCAATAAAAAGCTTTTATTGCTTGAAACTGAGATGCTATGGAGGATTGTAGGAATCTAGGAGAATTCTCCTAGGCCTTTTAGTTTTTTCATGAGCATCATGAGAATTTAAATTAATCATATTGCTATTATTGGTATGCTGAAGAGAGTTAAAGAATTTAATTGCTACTTTTTGGATATGCTACTTGAAACTATCGATTTTAAGGGCGTCTCTAAGGTATTCATTACGCATGTATCTGGTTGCTTTAGTTATCATGCGAATATAGTTATTTTGAACAGTTTTCAAAATTTTAATGTTAGTATTTGCATAATATCCCCAAACTGGATAAGCGTAGGTTATGATGGGGCGCATAACCGCTGTATAGAGAAGCACTTTGTTTTCTATACTTAAATTAGAGTTCCGGGAAATAAGGGGGAAGAGTTTAAACATTACTCTCCGGAACTTATCGCGAGCCTGTGTTATGTGTTGTTTCCAAGTTAAGTGAGAATCGAAAATAACTCTTATGTATTTAGTTTCTTGAGACCATGGAGTCTGCTTGTTGTACATAAAAATTGGTGGGGGGATGGAGCGTTTATTAGTAAAGATAACTGCCGAGGATTTATCAACGTTAATGCTTATTTTCCATTTGTTATAGAAGATTTCGAGAAGTTGAAGATGCTTATTGATTGCGAATGAGATGGTTTTCAAATTTTTGTAAGTAGTGAGGATAGCCTTGTCATCTGCGTACATCTTAATGTTAGTAAGGAAGTAATTCGGGATATCATTAATGTACAAATTGAACAGAATGGGGCCTAGGAGAGAACCTTGAGGACACCCTGCAGATATATTATGAGGGTTAGAGAGAGTTTCGTTGATTCTGATTTTAAAGGAGTGGTTAATAAGGTAAGAGTGAATAAGATGAATGAGAGGAGGAGGGAGATCATAGGTTAGTAGCTTAAAAGTGAGGCCGCAAATCCAAACAGGGTCGAACGCTTTCTGTATCTCCAGAAAAACGTCTCCCGTGCTTTTCTTTTTCTGGAATCATTCAGATATATTTTCGGTTAGTCGGAGGAGGGGGTGTAGAGTTGAGAATTTGTTAGTAAATCCATATTGGTTAGAGTTAAGGAGGTTATTATCATAGATGAAGGTTTTATGTCTGTTAAGGATGATAGACTAATTTACTTAGTGTGGAGAGGAGAGAGATGGGTCTATAACTATCTGGTAGGTTAGCTTTTTCACCGGGCTTTTAAATGGAAAAAATTATAGCTTTATTCCAGTTATTTGGAAAATGGTTAAGTTTTAGTATTTTGTTAATTAGAATGGTTAGGATTATAATGAGTTTAATGGGAAAGTTTTTGAGCATTTTATTAGTAATTCCATCCTTGCCGAGAGCATTTTTTGAGTTAATGTGCTTAACGTAAACAATAATTTCGTCCGGCAAAGCCGGCTCGAGATGGGAAGAGGGAGGGGAGGAGAGGAAGTTATTTACGGTGGAGATGATTTCTTTATCATTATCATCAAAATCATCGTTAGTATGGTTATTCTCGATAAAATTATTTTTAATGGTATTAGCAAGTAGGTTAGCTTTTTGAAGATCAGTGACGGCCATCCCTGAAGAGCAGTTAAGTGGAGGAATTTTATGACGTTTATTCTTGAGAAATCTTTGCGCCTCCCAAAGGCTACCGTCTTGCGTATTTAATGCTTCTAACCTATTTTTCCAAGACACATTACTGTAGTTTTTAAGTTCCTTTTTAAGTTTACTTTGAGCTCTATTGTATTACTTTTTAAAAATTGGATTTAGAGTTTGATGATATTGCTTACGAAACCTATTTTTCTGCTTGATTAGATCGTTGTTGTGCGTCGGGGTGAAATTACGATGGATGTTTCCTATAGGCTGGGAGGCGTGGCTGTGGGAGTCTAGGACCACCTCCGTGAACTCTGAAATTTTTATTTCTAGATCATCAGGGGTAGAAATTAAGGAGAGAAAGGTTTTTATTTAAATTATTATTAAAATCTTTCCAGTTGGTACAGACTGCTCTTGGATTAGAAGGTCCAGTTTGAAGTTGAAAGTTGAAAGTTAGAAAGAGATGATCGGAGGACAGGTCGTGAACAGATTTAATAGTGAAGGGATATAAGAAGATTCTGATTAAAGCGAAATCAATGGTGTTAGCAGAGTTATGGACAAATCTAGTAGGAGAGTCGGGAAAAACAATATTGAGATCTAAGATTTTAGCAAAGTTAAAGAGACGAATACCTCTACTAGAGTTGATCCTACAGTGCCAGGCACTGTGGGTGGCATTAAAGTCACCGAATATGATGCAGTTGCTACTGGTCTGTAAAAGGTTTTCTAAATCGGTAATAAAGGTATATTCATCAGAGGAAGGAGGTACGTAAACGGAAACTATGGAGATGGGGTCGTGGTTAGGAGGTGTTAGAATAATGTTAGTAGCATCAATGGCTTTGAGAGAGGGGGTCGGGAGACAGTAGTGTTTGAGAGACTTTTTGACGAGGATCAGAGTTCCACCGGCGGCCTATCCGTCTGTGATACGATCATCCCTATAACAACAATAGTTGGCAATGTTAAAGTTATTCGTTGGTCTCAAGGGGGTTTCTTGAATAAGAAAAAGGTCGGGGAGTCCTTCTCTATAAAAATTCGCAATTCCACGTTGCGTCTTAGCAGACCGTTTGCGTTCCATGAACACAAACTGAGACCTACGGGGAGTTGATTAAACATTATTATTATTGCAGGAAGCCTCTATTAAGGCGTACATCTGATTGGGGTTATTGCTCGCGTTTTGAACTTAGTTGTAATTATTCATTAGGTTTGGGGTGCTGCACATTGCCTGGGTGAAATGATATAATTGAATTAAACATTGCATGGTCATTTGTAGGGTTGTTTGTAAATTAAAATTATTTCCATTATTAAGGAAGTTATTGTTAAAGTTGTTTCTCTAGCCTTTGCTTTATGGGGCAATTTCTGGTTATGTGGGCTTCTCCACATTTTAGGCAACGAGGGGTCATGTGGCAGTTTTCTGCACTGTGATGGAATGTGTTACATGTGTAACATTGAGTTACACCTCTTCCATCCACTTTTACGCTCAAATAGTTTAGGGTTTTCAGGTCAAAATTTTTGCATTGGTGAAGTTTCTGGGGAGGGTTATCAGATATACCGGGAGAGCTTGCTTAGTCCTTCGGTCGATGAGTTGATTCACCTTCTCAGGCGAAAAGACTAGTTCTTCAAGGTCGGCTTTGATTTCCTCAGTTTTCGTGATTTTAGGCAAGCCTTTTATCACTACTTTGATAGGCCTTTCAGTTTTCGGTTTTATGACATAGAATTGATAGTTAAGAATTTCTAGTAGCTTAATTAAATTATAGTGTTGATCAAAATCGTCTGGGTATAACTTAAGTAAGTCGCCAGTCAGGCGCATTCTGAGCTTGGGGTAGTGGGCAGTTAAGGTTTTTACGTGGCGGCTCCTGTAGGTATCAGTAATTTTAAGCATTACGGGAGGTGGCAGAGGGTTCGGTGGCCGCATTAGGGCTTGTTGTGGCGGGGCCAGTGGCCAATGGTGGCGTGGGCAAGCGAGGGGCGGTAGGCTTAGGCACACCGGAATCTGGATTTTCTTGCGGGCAGTTAGCGAGCGCCAAATATCTATTTGGAGAGATTTGCAAACTACAAGTTGATGGTTGATCAAAAAGGGATCTTTTGGTGGTCTTCCTGGGAAGTTGAAATTCATCAGAATCTTTACGTTTGGAGTTAGTTTTAATGGGAGAAACCTTTGGCGAATTTTTTGGGGTAGTAAATGGGCTTGTAGTAGGGGGTAAGTCATGAAATGGGCAGTCAGGGGTACTACAAGAGGGAAAGGAGTCAAAGTCAGTCACCGCTAGTTGCATGGAGTTTTCTATGTCTTGAAGTACCATCAATGCGTTCTGATAGAAGTGGTCTTCCTCGTAGTCTGGGTACTTCTTGAGATCCTCTACGATGGCAAGTTTGTACGACTGGATGCGTATCATTCGTTCTATCTGTGACTTGGCGTATGCTTGCTGTTCACATGTAGATCACTGAATAGGAGAAGTCGGTAACTTGATGGGAGATAGTTCCATGTCCAAGATATTTTGTCCAGAGGCCATTCGGAGTCGTGAGCAAGAGGAGAGAGGTGGAGAGTAAGTGTCTACTCTATCTATGAGACCTTAAAAGGGCTGTAGATAACAGATGCACTAATAGCTGGAAGGGTAGGGACGGGTGTCGCCGAGGCGAATCCGGTCGATTCCGTTGAACTGTCGGTGTGAGGCGATCTATAGAAGAGGTCAACCTCACTGGTCAGTGTCAGGAGCTGAGCCGGAGCAGCTTACATATCATTCTCCTTCGTCAGCGCTCTCTCCACCTTTAAATACGGTTATTTATCCAGAAATCCTTACGCGATGGTAAAGAGTTCGTTTTTTTTATTTATTACTCAATTAATTTTGAAGCTAATCTTTTCAAACCTGACACATATATATATACAGAGAGAGAGAGAGAGAGTTAACTAAGAGTAAGAATAGAAAAAGAGCATTATTTGTCTGCAATGTTGTAACAATGCACACCCGGTTTGGCTATTTTGGTTGAAAAACCAGTTTTCAACGTCAACTTTTGTCATTGTTTTAACAGTTACATTGTTACAACAATGGAGACGAATCTAAGTTGGCATCGAAAACCCGTAATTAATTTAATTAATTAACCGATAATTAATGAATTATTATTTAAAAAACTTTATTGCCATCAAGTGTCATCCACTGCAAGTTTTAAAAAAAATATTTGAACTTGATTGGATGAATAGAAAGTATTTTATTAACGATTGAAAATTTGAACAAGATATGTAAATAAATATATATATATATATATATATATATATATATAAGGAGAGGTAATAGGAGTATGGAGTTTAATTAAAAGTAATTGTTAGAACAATAAATAACAAGTGTATGTGTGTGTGGGCGTGCGTGAGTGTGCGTGTGTGTGTGTGTGTGTGCGTGTGTGTGTGTGTGTGTGTGTGTGTGTGTGTGTGTGTGTGTGTGTGTGTGTGTGTGTGTGTGTGTGTGTGTGTGTGTGTGTGTGTGTGTGTGGTGTGTGTGTGTGTGTGTGTGTGTGTGTGTGTGTGTGTGTGTGTGTGTGTGTGTGTGTGAAAACTATTCAGTGTATTTTTAAATGAAACACATGCGTGCATAGGACGAGTGTGTTTTGCCTTCAAAGATTTACTTAAAATTTTAAAACAGTATGTAAGTTGAATTTTATTTTTGAGAAAGAGAAAAGTAAAGCTCTAAAAAAATAAAGAAAGAATTCTTTTCATTTTTACATCGAATGTTTACGAATTCCATCTAAATTTTTATTCGACAGAACATTCTTGTGCGCCTTTCGCCAAAGACCAAAATTAATTTTCTCCAGAATATGTTCGGAATTAAAAGACTAGGAGAGAAAGTTTAAATTTCACTTCCCAGTTTGTGACATTAAACTAAGTTACTCGAAACAGGGGGGAAGGTTTCCTCTGTCGCAATCTAGTTCTGTCCGTGAGTCAACAGTTCCCGTAAAATCAAACTCTGAACACCGAAACGAAGCTCCTGCATTAGGTAAGAGACATAATATTTGCTATGTTAAACGAAGGTGGGTGCCTCCACTTCAAAGTGATGCAATCGCTATTAGGTTAAATTTAGCCGCTACTAAACCGGTAGATAATGTTAAAAGAGAATATCGGATGTTTATTGTGAAATGGGTAATTTATAGAACGTCGAATGTTAAGGAAACTATTTTACCTATTCCTAGAATTCTCATTAACTCAGATTACTATTACTGCCAACAATTTTGAGAAACTACATTTTAATACCCACATTCAAATTATATTCTTTAAATAGAATTATTATATACAAAATATTCGTGATTCCTTATACGATTCATTCGTAATTATTAGTTAATTCATTAAGTTATTATACTTTCTCTCCCTCATTGGGTGCCATATTAAGAGGATTTGACACCTTACAAATGACCTAAACATCATTTTTTGTATTTTATTTAGCTACAATGTTTGCATTACTCTCTTTCGATTGATATATTACTTTTGTATGCCTGAAAATTAGAAGTTGGAAAAAAACTTCAATTAAAAATGTAAATAAACAAATTAGGGAATTTGATCACTCCCTCTTTTCAGATAAAAAAGCTTTTTGATAAAGGAAGGCTATTTTAAAAGTGAAACGATAACTAAAAAAGAGAAGGTGTTGCAAGCAAATCAGGATATTTTTGAAGTATTACATTAATGTAATTTTTATTTCTCTTGAGATGTGTGCATGAAAAACTTTTTAGTTAAGGCATTTTGTATCAATAATTTTATGATTTCAGTTAATTTTTTCATATGTTTTTCATGCAAATATAATATTTCAATAGTATGTGAAGCAAAATTATTAAAATTTCTGTTATTTTTCTACTTTGAGTTTTCTTAAGCAATTAATACTCACTAAAAAAGGATAATTTATAAAATGTATGGGTTGAAATAATATGAAAATTCTTTTCTTTTTAAGAAAAATATGTAGCATTTTGAAGTGTTATTTTATTTTTATTTTTGCCTATAATAATTATTCTTTTAGAATGATAAACTTTAAAATGGTTTTTCTCAATTTGAGTTTTTTCGCATTCACACAAAATGCTTCTCCTTCCACAATTAGTTACCAATCACATCCATTTTTTCGTGTGTGATGTATAATTCATAAAACAAAATTATGGATCGATTTTTATGTAAACTTCTTTTTAAAAAAAAAATTATAATATGTAGATAAAATTTTGGTTTTTTTGTTGAATTTTAGCATACATATCAATGTTTTAGTTTTATCTCCAAAAGTAAGTTATTGTAAAATCGATCCCTCTAATGTTGTTTAAAACATCCTTAAAAATATTTTTTTAATTCCAGGTCAAAAAATAAACAAGAAAAAAAGTGCAATTTTAAAATTTCCCAAATTTTTTTTAAAAAAAATTTTTTTTTAAATTGTGTGAATAATATTAACAAAATTTCATCTCGTATCATTTTTCTGAACAGAAACATGATATTAAGTGATAAAATATAATTTTTATATACATAAATTTAAAAAAATTATTCAAAAGATTCCAAGTCTCCTTAAGTGATTCGGATATACTACTTATTTCTCGTATCTCCCATAGAAAATACTTTAACAAAATCCTCTCGATTGATTGTTTATTATTAATTTAACACAACAAATCAACACGAGGTCTATGGGTGACGGCTCTCATAATTTGATCCATGATCCTGTGACAAGGACGACACACCTAAACTCTGGCACCACTTCTCTAAACTTAAACACTTAGCCAAAGAGAAAAAATTGATTCTCTCGATATAAAATGTCCACCAGTTTCATTACATGACGGGTCTTAACATGGCGAATCTCGCTATATGGCAGGTGAACGATGAATAAATTTAAATTCCTACTATTAGCTCTAAATCTCCCTATACATATCTTGTTCAAATTTTCAATCTATACAAATAAATAAAATTGAAGTGCCTGTTTGTAATTTCAAATTAGCAGCTTTTTACTAAATGCATTTAAAGGTATATACGGTACTTATATCAAAAAATCAATTTTTAAAATTTTTGACTGTCGGTCGGTCGGTCTGTTTGTTCCGGCTAATCTCGGAAACGGCTGGTGCGATTTTAAAAATTCTTTCACCAATGGAAAGCTACATTATCCGTGAGTAACATAAGATATATTTTATCTCAATATTCCTACGGGAACGGGAACTATGCAGATAAAACGTTGACGTTGCTTACTCCCCGCCAAGTTGGCGCATAATTATGCATTTGCTAACAATAGAATTTTAATAAAAAATTTCTCACATTTATAACAAATATCTGAAACATAGTGTAATTTAGCATCTTTACAAAAAGCAATTTTTTAAATGTTTTTTTATTAAACGTCTAACCTTTATTACGTTACGTTTGTTAAGTGTCAAACTCAAACTTTGAGAAATATCGCCAAGTTGGCTAAAAAGTTCTCTATTCCGACAATCACAGATATTTTAATGTAAATTTTCTCCCACTTTTTAAAGAGGGGAACGAAATAAAGTTTTAGCGAATTGCGTGCGCGTGATATTAAAAGTTCTATGGTAACATTAATTGACATTTTCATAAAAAAGTTTTGATTACTTTAGTAGTTTTGAAAATATTTATTACTTTGAATTTTTTTTAACCTAATAATGCAATATTCATATTTTGCACAAAATTTTTCACTCATACTGAACCAGATATTTTACATGGAGGTACTACTTTGAAGATATACTATGGAGGCATCCATACAATGTTATTCGCCGAAATAGGGGAAAATTAGGGAGCTTTACGCAATACTTATTTCATCTTCAGTCTTTCTAATCCTCAAACCTTTCGGAATATGTACAAAGACTACATGGCGGAAGATATTTTGCGACGAAAAACAACCAAATAGGCCTTTTAATGAACACATCTACAACGAAACGCAATAAAGGTTTTCAGAATGGTTAGGAAGAAGCTACGTGATTTTGGAATGATTACCCCTAGACGTGTTGAAGGAAATGGCTTCGATAAGGAAATTATTTGAGAATTAAAATACGATTTTATAGTATTGTAACATCAAGTAACATAATTTATCCTAAATGTACCAGTTATGCAAAAGCTCGATGCTCCTCGACTATGTAAAGGAACATAGTCACAAAACTGATGCAGAATATACTTAGTGCCAATATTTGAACATATGTCATGAAAAGGGATAGTGTTATCATACCTCGAACTCCAAGTATCCCCACTGACCTACCGTTTCAATTCAAACAAGTTCACTTTTCAGTTTTACTGTTGCTATTAACAAAGCTAACATTTCAGGTAGCAGGGGTGCATTTAAAAAAGCAATGTTTTTCCCATGGTCAACTATATGTAGCCTGATCGGTATATCCAATGCCCATATCTTCACATATTTGCAGCTGACGGAAGAACATATAATTTGGTATACAGTAGCATCTTAGAACAATATTCTGTTTTTGAGTTCTTTTAAAGAGGAATTATATATTAAACGTAGATACTTTCGATTTTTAAAAATATTAATAGCTTAAGTTATTCAATTTTTGTTGTTAATTATTATTATAAATTACATTTTCAGTTTTTTTTAAACTAAGCTCAATTTTAGAATTTTTAAATTTTATTGGTTCCAGTCAAGCAATAAAAAATTACCATATTATATTACTTACTTTTTAATGATAATGATTTTGACTTTGACAGTTATTTAAAGACATCAACGCGAGCGGAGCCGAGGGTAAAAGCTTAGTCGTTATTAAAATACATTTTAAAGCGTTCAATTGAGCTGAAACTTTATATACACGATTATTTTGGATGGCAATGCTGTAATTTAATTATAATTAATAAAAATTAATTGATTAAAAATAATTATTCAAAGAATTACAAATACAGCCACGTTGGCGTCGTTTTTGGTGACTTGTGTCAAAACTTTAAAAGGTTTTTTTCTCACATTATAAAGCGCTCATTTGAAATGAAATTTTCCATACACGATTGTTTTGGGTTACAATATTATAATTTAATTACAATTAATTAAAATTAATTTACTGAAATTAATTATTTAAGGAATTATAGATACAGCCACGTTGGCTTCATTTTTAACGACTTGGGTTAAAAGATTTTTTTCTCACGTTTTAAAGCATTAATTGGAACTGAAATTTTATATACACAATTGCTTTGGATGACAATACGGTATTTTAATGATAATTAATAAAAATTAATTGCCATTTAACATTGTGATTCAGTAATATGTATAAACAAATTTACTTATAAAAATTGTAATTATTTGATAAAAAGTAACTAAAATAATTTTTTATTTGTTAACCTAAATAGGAAATGACTTAAAAAGATTTATTTTTATATTACTTGTTTTAATTTTTATATATGTAAATATATATATATATATGTGTGTGTGTGTGTGTGTGTGTGTGTGTGTGTGTGTGTGTGTGTGTGTGTGTGTGTGTGTGTGTGTGTGTGTGTGTATGTGTTTATGTTTATATATATATGTTTATTATATATTTTATTTATATATTTTATTTATATATGTGCTTTGTTACATATATGTAAATTACTCAAGTAAACTACGTTTTGAATTTCTATGATATTTTTTCTGAAAATGCATACTACTAATGTCAAAAGGTTTACGGAATATGTGAATTACAAATTATTTAAATATAAAACAATAATTTAATCTTATTGGCCTTCAAAGAACTGTCCTCCTCCATCCACACACTTGTTCCAACTTTCGTATAATTGTTCAAAACACTCCTGAATCTATTTTTGAGAGGTCTTTCAGTTGCTTCGTCGAATTTTGGATGAACTCCTCTGAATCCACAAAAAACGATGTCCATTCAATTTCATTTGCAGTCATGGAAACAGATAAAAATCCTCTGAGGCTTGAATAGTTCCCCCGTATGCTTTCTTCAGAATTTCGCGCGTCTCAAGGTAATTTCTTGAGCAAAACACAGAATTGGATGTTTGCCCGCTGCTCTAAAACGACATTGAAAAATCCGAGGAATGAAAAATTCGCTTTGTCAGAAATGGTCTGCAGCTAACGCCAACAAAACAGGAAACTAAATCCAGATAGCTGTGTATTTTCCTTATTACTTCTGCCAACCCCCGTGCCTATTTCCCCTTCAACAAACACCTGTGTGAATGTAGGAAACCATTCCGGGAACTTTTTGACTCTAGTAGTACTGTAGAACGTCGTTTATTTGAATCAATTGGGACCGAACACCGTTCGGATACGGGATTGTTCGGATAACCGAAAACCGAATGCGATCCATGCAGTATATCATACTGGACACTATACAAACATTGAAAATCGTTATATGCTGGAAACGTGCTTGAAGAGAAAACAAAATAGGTGCAAAATGTCTCAATTTTACCTTGATTGGGAAACAAATTCACTTATTTTTCGCTGTACCATTGTACACCTTCATTTTTTCAACGCAAGGTCTCTGATTCTCTTTAGCAGCAGTAGTTGAGTAGGACAGCCCTCTGGTTGTTGTTCGTACCACTCCATAGCTGTCTCTAACCCAGTAAACGCGTCAGAATTTGATGGACCCTTGCTACTTTCATTGTTGTGTTGTCCTCGTCTTCATCCATTTCATCGTTGACAGGGTCGGATTTTTCTTGCACGTAAGTCACAATCTCGTCATCATTTAGCATTTGAAATCCACAGTCTTCTACATCGCATGCCATCCAGGTTCCTACATCAACAAAACTCAACAAAAGAGCACGTATACACCCCCTCACTTGGAAACAAACTGACCTATTATTCCGCGCAGTTGTTTACCAAATCACACAGCTGAAGTTCTCCAAATATCCCTCACCTTGGGGTTTTCCCCCCACTTTTGGCCTCACACGAAGCAACTGTTGAGCATTGCACTGTTCGAATGCGCATCCAGACTTTGGTTCGGATATTTGACGCTCCGGATAATAATCGTTCGGAAAAACAACGTTCTACTGTATGTCTAAAATTCAATAGATAAATAAAGGTTTGATGATTATTGTATCACATTTGTTTTGTGTTTTATTGTCCCTGATAAATTCCTAATTATTCATAATCAATTGGAAAAGAATATAACTTTTACTTAAAAACTTGAGCCTGTAACTCAACAACACAAACACCAGTCACGAGTTCACGACCAAAGATAGTCAAAAAAATCCACTTAGAACCAAGATTTCTTTCGCCTGAGCTACCAAAAATTCGTATTTGCCGCTATTATTAAAACAGAATTCCTTTATTAGGAAAGCAAAGTACATGAAAGCGTTTCTGCTAAGTTAAGAGATCATCTGCAGAGTGGGGAAGACAAGGTTACAAGATGATTTCAGTATTTTAAGAAAATTGAGCCTAAATCAGTGATTTCCAAACTGTGGGGAACGCCCCATGGGGGGGACGTGAAAGCCTCTGATGGAGAGGCGCGAGCATATAGAAAAGACAAAAACAAAAGATTACTTTAAAAAATTAATGATTTACTCAAAGGAAGCAAAACAAAATATGTACATTTTGACATAATAAAAAAAATACACATTTACACTTATATAATATACTTATAAATGTATCAGTACTGCACAATGTAATTGATAATTAATTTATCAGTACTAAATTAAAAACAAGTTTAATAATTACCAGTAAAGCCATGGGCTTGTAATATAAAAATTATATACAAAATGTGATGCTTATCTTGATAATATGTACGGTTTATAATTAAAGTCGTATTGTTGCTTTAGTGTCAAAGTATATTATTGATGATTCCACTATATTGTTATTGAATGGGGGGTGCGATGAAAATTATGATTGAAAACTGTGTAGCAAGTGTTGAAAATTTGAGAAGTGCTGTTTTATATACTCGTAAATGATTGAAGTATTCAAATTTGTTTATTAATTTAAATAAAAAATATTGAAGCAGAATATTATTACTTTTCTGTTTAGAATCCAATTGAAACTTTCTGTTACTATGAATAACCAGTAAAACGTAAAATATTTCTAAATAATTATGGAAAATAATCATGCAGTTTCTTAAAAAAAAAACTTTTACTTTTCCTGTTACACTTCTGGTATAGGTTTTTGTGACGATCATACATTATCCATGAGTTAGATGAATGAGTAACTGTCAACAACTAAGAATTAAAAACCTTAATTTATTGATTGATTAAGCAAAAAGGTTCAATATAAATATTGAATTTGAAACAATCTAAGAGCTTCCCGTTGCGCTTAAGCAAACTTTGATTCAATGTACAACACCTCAAGAGTTAACTTAATTACAATGTCCTTTTTAATGCTTTTCAGTCTAGCACAATTAATTTTCTTTGTTGTATTCCCATGGAGCAAAGCATTTTAGAAACATAATGCGTTAAATGTTCTTTCTGTATTCCCAAAATGTTTCTCAATTGTTTAAACTTTTATTATGGAATAAAATAAAAGCGTTTTTTTTATTTTGGCTTACTTTTCGTGGATTGCTTATACGAAATTGGAAAAATACTTTCCAGTTGATGTTGAATTGTGAAGCTTTAATAGATTAAAGATTTTCTTAGATAAATTTTAAGAAATAGGACCTAAATTCTGAATATTTTTTCAAATATAAAAGTACTTCAGCATTAATATTATATTTTGGCTTCTCTATGCTATAGTGAATCACTTATTTTATCATGCTACTTACTTTTATCCGAATTCAGACATTTTTTCTGCTATAAAACGCATTTTTTTCTCGTATACCGTAACGGTAAATTAGTTATCCCTTTACATAATAAAAAGAAAAAAATTAAATATTTATGAAATATTTTGAAATTTTAAAAATGGTGTTTTATATTTTTTAAAATGTATGAATTACAATGTTGCAATTTTTCATAAGAAATTAGGAAAGTTTTTTGTCTGCTTCATGTTTAGTCCAGGCTCTCATACATTTGGCGAAAACAAACTTAAGAGTGAGTGAATAAAGGTCAAAATATTGTTACGAATTTTGTATAAAATAATGTAAATAATTTGTATTTGGATGTGCAATGCATTTATATTACTCTATGCTATATTTATTTCATGTTAAAATTGTAATATTCACAAGCAACGCCGTCTCTTACTTTATAATGTCGATTCAATGGGAACTTGGCGAAATATTGGCAATAGAGCCAAGTTGGCATCATTTTTGGCTACCAGGTTGGCGACCAATTTGGCAACTTTGGCGACCAACTTAGCGACATTGGCGACCATGTTGGCGAGTTCGGGACCCTCTGGATTCTTCTGGAAATTAGTAGAGAAATCCACTAATTTCACGATCTGTGGCGCGAGCGCATCTTCCCGGAACTTTCGGCCTCTGCTATAAATAGAGAGAGAGACTCGCCGCAAGAGTTAGTCTGGTTTCAGCCAGGGAGTAGCGAGTCTGGCTTCAGCCAGCGAAAAGCGAGTCTGATTTTAACCAGCGAGTAGTGAGCACTGTTTTGATTAGCGATTAGAAGACTTGCCTTGAATTTGATAAGCTCGGCTGTGCTTGTGAATAGTCATTTACATACGTGAATTTTAGACACTGCTTATTGTGTCTGAGTGCTGTTGAAGGTGTGAAATCCTTCTGTTAATTATTCTGCGAATTTTGCTGTTGAATCCTGTATTTTCCAGGATTGATTTACGCCAATAAATACTCATCGCTCTTAAGAAATTGCCTTGTTATTTACGACTGATTTTCCATAAAATCCTCGAACCCCGATCTACGTAACAATATTTAGTTACTCGAGGGAATTTGGCGATGGACCTCGTAAATTTGAACTATAGTCAAGTGCCGAGGACGACACCTTAGCTGGCACCCCTCACAACTTCCACGCCACACCAAGGCGAGGACGTTTGAGCTCTCAAAAGATTTAACGTACATCGCCCCCCTACACGGCAGATCTTCAGTGGTACTTGGCTCCAACTCATGACACGACAACCACGATTCCGTTACCTTGATCATTAGGCTACCGCAGCCCCAACAGCCTTAAAAGGGAGTCTCTAAACAAAAATTTTAAGAAAAAAATTAAGTTTTAAATTTTACTCACTATGAAATTAAATGTATAAAAGACTAAGGAATTTGTATCAGCATGTAATTTAAATAAAACTGTATTCCCTGTCTTTAGATTAACTTTACAATAACTTCAGTAAACAGAATTGATAACTGATAATATTTCTCTGAATTGCTTAGCTGCTCCAAAACTCACGGTAGAATATTATCAACATAATGTCATACAATCAACCTACGTCATGCTTTAAGTTACATTATCTTTCCTTATCGTATTTAGATACCTATATATTTTTTTTTCAATAGGGCTGCGCATATATATATTGGTATCTTAAACCTTTGCAGACCTAGTACATTCACCAGGAGCTGGTACCACTTTTTAGCGCTACATCATATAGACGATTCCAATTACAGCAAGCAATTTTGATGCCCAGATTCCTCCACAGAGGAAGACGTCTGCGCTCTTGACGATGCGAATTTTGTTCTAGGATTTAATTTTGCCGAGAGCTTTCAAGCCAAACAGACACTCTAAGGATCTTTCACATGCCGTATTATCCTACAACATGGCCATTGTCGATTTTCTGCATCAAAAAAATCCACCGACTTGGGCCGGGGATCGAACCCGCAACCTTGGGTGTAGAAAGCCAGCGACAAACCAACCACGCCACCAGCCGGTAGACATTTAAAAATAAAATAGAAATATATTAGATTAGTAGAGGGAGATTGTGCACTTGTTTGGAAGTAGGGGGCTGTTTCTTATATCACAAAAAATCTATACGAGTCCTAAATCTTAGAGACTGTATATGAGACTCACAAAACTACATATCCCTAAAATAAAACAAAAAACGGTGTACGAAATAGATTGGTTTCTTCAAATTGATAACATTTTTGAATTAGTTTTTGATGAGATCCTGAAAAAAGATGCAGTTCTATTATAAACACAATAGTTTCCTTAACATCGAAAATATACATTGTTATCTTAAATATAGATAGCTTCGATAATCAATGGTCTAAAGATTTTCGCTTAGTGTATTGATTGCATTATACTGTCTAGATAGTTTCATACTATGCTCTTGATAGTCTTTTTATGTCTTACAATATTATAGATAACCTTTCTTTCCATCATACTATTAGCGATTATTAATACTTCAATCATTCAGAAGTGCTTTTATTACTACTATTGCCATACTCATTTTCGATTACCAGTAATACTATTTTGATAATTCGGACAATAAATACTTATAAAATGAAGTAAATTGAATAATTTGGCAGCATAAATTGTACGAAGTTTATTCAAAAATATTCTTGTCAGCTGCTATCAAAACGACTTTTAATCCAAAAAATAATAATAAATACCTTATCGATAAAACTATAAAATGGCGTATGATAAAAAAAAAGTATTTTACCTTTATTTTAATCAAACAAAAATAAATAATCAAATCTAATAAAATATAAAGATATATTTTAGACAAATAAAGTCTTGTTAATGTTTTTACCCCTGAATTACAACAATATTAAGGTTATTCAATAAGTAAATTTAATTCTACATCTATAATATGGAACAATTTGATTCTATTGGAAATTATGGTTTTATCGAAACTTTTAATAATTTTAATTGTATCGATGACAATGGTTTTTATTGGTTAATATCAATATTCTCTCGTTATGCATCAAAACTATTTATATTTAAAATAACCAATCATTCACAATTTTCTCTGTTTTTAAGATCAATTGTTGGAGAGACTGCTGTATCGATAGTTTTTCGATGCTTGAGGAACGTTTCATAAAAAGCCAATCAATTGACGAGACAACACAGGAGCTATTACTTCTCTTTTAAACTATCTGTGTAGGTTCTATTGGTTATTTGTTTTCATGACTAGTATAAAGATACCAATAAAAAGCAATTATTTAAGATAGTGACGTATTGTTTTGCTCAAGATAGCTTGTTAAAATCGATGAGATATTGAAACTTATTAAAATTTTAAAGGTCAATAATGATTTATACTTTTTATGATTGTATAGTAAAAAAGAGAGAGAAAAGAGTTTGAATGAGATAATTCGATTACCCATTATTCTTTTCAGAAGTGTTTTTAAAATGCCTAAAATATCTTTATTTTACTTTTAAAATATGAAGAAAGTCTATACATGAGTCAATTGTTGGTCAAAATCGTTCGTTAAATGCGACATACGTATCTGCAATATCATACAAAAAAGGACAAGAAAAATTAACTACATTTAGTAAACAAAAGAATTATAAGAAATATGGTATGCTTTATATATATGTAATACTCGTAGAAGGATATTCTGGAATAAAAGTAGGGTTAAATGAGGTTACAAATTAAATATACATGTGATAGACAAAATAATGTTTGAGTCAGTGTTTACTGACATCGCATTATAAAGCAACATTAGGGCTGTTGGCGATAGACCTCATAATTTTGAGCCTCAGTCAAGTGACGAGGATGACACCTACGCTGGCACGTTACTCATCTAACTACGCCAACGTGAGACTTCTCCAACGTGTCCTCTAAACGTTGGACAAAACATCAGGACTCGAAACCAAGAATTCAAGAATGTCGGCCACGAGCCCGGGACCAAGAGGCTATTGCTACCCATAAAGTAATAGAAGCGTTTGGAATCTGAATAATTGTTTTCATTCATATGGTATTATTTTGCATTACGGGGTTTTTTGGACAGCAACAATTTAAGGTATCCGAACACGCTGAAAATGACCAAATTCAGTCAAGACAGATATTTTTGTTTTTTATTTTATTGAATAGCGTTATCTTTTGACTTAACTAAATATACTTTATTTTGTTTCTACGCTACATAGAGGCCAAGTTACAATCCATTTTATAAAGTTAGAAAAACCAGAAGTGGGTTTTTGATCTACCAGAAGTGGGCATTTAAATTGCTCAAAATCTATCAGGCGAGTCTGATAACTCAAAATATTACGAATGTATTTCTATAAAACTTTTTGAACCTGATATTTACGTTATTTTCTAGAGAATGTACTAAAATATTTCTTATTGTATGAATACTTTTTGAGTTATGGCTTGTTATTTAAATAATGGTCTCATAAAAAATGTAATATTTCTTATAATGCTTACTCAATCAGCTCTAAAATTTTCAAATTTTAATAAAAAATTACATTTTTAGCACATTTTCTAGATAAATGAATCTAGTTTGTTTTCGTAATACTTTTACTAATATATGTTTATTACTTTTTTCTCTAACTGCTTTGAAGTTTTTCAAAAATATTGCTAAAATATCACTTATAATTGTGATTTGTGTAAAATTCAGGTAATTTATTTTAAATTTTGATAATTAAATATAGTAATATTTATATTGGTATTGAATCCTAAAAGAGCATTTATAATGTTTTAGTATGCTATTTCGTTAAAAAGTACTCCTAACGTGCCGGATACCTTAAAACAAAATAAAAGTAGTTAGACATTTCACATAAGAAAATAGTATTTAGTATCATTCCGCTAGAACAGTGGTTCTTAAACTGTGGTCCGTGTACCCCTGGGGGTCCGCAGCCCTTTCTGAGGGGGGTCTGCGAAGGTCTCATCTAAGATTTCTCTCTCGTGCAAACATTGAAAGACCTCGTAGAAAAACTGATGAAAGATGTAAATCCTAGACTAGATCACCTACTTGTGTCCAATAAAAATATTTACTACAATATATATTTCGATCACGTATTAATTCGGTTTTTGTATTGTTTGTAACTACATATCTGAATCCCAGTGGCTAAGTGGTAGTGTATCGCGATTCCCCACCACAGGTTTGGGGTTCAAATCTCGGGCTGGGCAAGGTCGACTCAGTATTTCATCTCTAAGTACCAAGTTTGCTTGAGAGCTTAATACTGGGGGTTTCGCGTCAAACTGACCACCTGATCGGAACATCTGCTAATGCATCTCAAAGTCGCGTATACTGATATGGGCATAGTAGGCCTTGACCCTCATGGATATACAAGATCTAAATGAAACATAGCCATTAGGGAACATTGTCTGCACCATTGTATACAAGATCCTGGGAAATGTTTAAGTACATATTGTTACCCCATCTTTCAGAATGATTTTGTTTTTTAAAGACTGCCAAGAAATAACAGCTTACAGCATCAAAAAACCACCTTCATACCTTATGATTGGAGCCAAGCTGTCAGGATAAATTGCTTTCTCTCTGTGGTAGATTGCCTAACAATAAACTTAATTGTTCTTGTGACAGTTTATGTTTGGCGAAAGAAGAAGATCTGAAAAGAAGTACTCTGTAAATAAAGGATAATAATTCATACCAAATTACAATTCTCCAATAATCAAGGTTCCAATTGGAATTTTTTTATAGTGATATCTGTAATGAGAGGTATGTGCCCCTCGCTAAACGGCCTCTGAAGTCTCATTTAAGAAGCTCCTGTCAAATGTTTTTTTAACCTGGGAGCAGTCGTGCCCTCGATACAAACGTTAGTAGTCGAGAGGGGTGACGGAGTCCCTCCAGTAATTAATTTATAGTTATTTTTATTGTACACAATAATTTAACCAAGAAAAATTATGCTTACCTACTTTTAAGGACATTCATTTTTTTTTTATGATAATTTGAAAAAAACCCAATCAAACTGAACTGAAATGTTTCAAGTATACGTGACTTTAATTTTATTTATCAAATGCCTGGTCATTGACCATCAGGTCATTAGGCAACAAGCTCTCCAATATTTTTTGTATTATAGTCCAAATTCTTAAGTGCAGAGCACACGTCAAGATGAGCAGCGTCCATGACTTGTCCAGAAGAACACAAAACACAAAAAGGGGAATCAGTCAGTTCAAAACGGAACAAATGAGCGCAAAGGCAGTTGTATCCAGTTAACAATCTAAACTCGGCAACAGCAGCAGCACGAGGAGAGTCCGAAATACAGTTAGATTTTTATTTTTGGCAGCACTGGTGGCAGAATCTCGAAAGCATTTTTTTATAAATTCTAACAATTTCGAGTTTTACTGTGTGAAGAGGCAGGTCTTTAGTAGATCTTTGGAGAATATTCGTGCCTCTTTTTGCTAAAAGGTCTGCCATTTCATTTCCCCAAAGACCACAGTGGGAAGGCGTGACTTGAATAAAGGACACAAATCCCAGACACTTTTCGCTGACGTTACAGGAATGGTATTTGCAGGTACAATTGTCATATTTTGTTCGAGTTATTATAGTCTGATTATCCTTTGATGATCAATAATTAGAATGTTGATTTTTTTTGTTTGTGTCTTTTTGACAGGTCGCAGTGCTTTTTGTGTGGCTTCATATCTTTCTTGATGGATATTTTAGGTAACATTTGAAAATTTCCCTTTCAACTCAAACGTTTCAAGTTCATCCCTTTTCTCAAATTTTCTTTCACTCTTATGATTAATATCCATTTTTTTATCCGATTCTTCCCTTGCTTGATCAGTTTCAACTTCCTTCAATAGAGATCGCAGATGCTCCTTATATCTAATATATATAATTCTCCTGTCACAGTGTTTGTAACCAAACTCCTCCGAAACGATTAGACCGATTCTTGTGAAATTTTGTGCGTATATTCAGTAGGTCTGAGAATAGGACGTAAACTATTTTTCATTCCGATATTGCAAAAAGTTGAAAAGATATTAATTAAAAACATTAAAAAGCGTAATTTTTTGCCCCTGTGTGTTGCTTATTTCGCCGTTTATTTCGCTTAGGGGCGAAAATCGGTTTCGCGCCAGATGTGTGACTTTTCTCTGTTCCCCGGTCCAGGTCATTCTGCTCATGGGTTACAATAGCAAAATGGGTGTCTATAGCAAATCAAAAATCACCAAATTTGGCGAGTGGAAAGTCCCCCCCCCCATTTTTTTTGTACATATCTTTAATTCAAAAATTCATATATTTCACGGTTTATAAAAGAAAAATATCTAAAATATTTGCGAAAAACTTAATCTTTTTCACTTCGTCATCATTATTTCAAATAAGTGACTCGAGATAAATGAAACGGCTAGACCGATTCTTTTGAAATTTTGTGCGTATATTCAGTAGGAAACAGTTGTTGCCTGGGGACTTGATGTCATACAAATCTATCGATGCAGTTTGCGATACCAACGAATCTGTAAATTATCCAGCAGAGGTTTTGAGCTCATTGGATTTGCCAGGCATGCCATCGCACCCTTTACAACTGAAGGTTGGATCTCCGGTTATTTTGCTTCGTAATTTGAACCCACCACGGCTGTGCAATGGCACGTGATTAGTCATGAAAAAATTGATTGAAAACGATTGATTGATTGAAAAATTGATTTTGAATGGCATGTTCCGGGAATAAGATGTATTGGTACCAAGATTCCCTATTATTCCCACAGATGTGCCAATTGAATTCAAACGGATTCAATTTCCAATTAGATTGGCATTCGCAATGACAATCATTAAGTCTCAAGGCCAAACGAAATCTGTTTATGGCTTAGATTTGTGAACATCGTGTTTTTCACTCGGACCATTAAACGTGACATGTTCTCGCATGGGTAAGCCATCTAGTTTGTTTGTGTAGGCTAAAGATAGACTCACTAAAAATATCGTACACTTTATTACACTAAGAGACTGATAATGTTTTTTTAATTTTAAATAATTTGTGATAGAGATGTAATTTGAAATTTATTAGTTAAAAAGATAAAAATACAAAAAATTCAAAAAATGAATATTTGTTGTTTTGTTACTTTTATACGCCGTCATCGTTCACAGCTTTCCATTCCTCTTTCAGTCATATACCACATCCCCACACACTTTAAATGAGTTTGTTATTTTCTTATTTGACTACCAAAATACTCACTAGAAATAATTTATATGGCAAAACAACGTTCGTGTGTGCCGGGTCAGCTAGTCTAATATATAAAATTCTCGTGTCACAGTGTTTGTAGCCAAACTCCTCCGAAACGACTAGACCAAATCTTATGAAATTTTATGCGCATATTCAGTAGGTCTGAGAATAGGACGTAAACTATTTTTCATTCCAATATTGCAATTAGTTGAGAAGATATTAATTAAAAACCTTAAAACTCCTGTTGTTTCGCTTGGCGTCGAAAATCGGTTTCGCGCCAGATGTGTGACTTTTCTCTGTTCCACCGTCCAAATCATCCTGCTCATGGGCTACATTAGCAAAAGGAATGTCTGTAACAAATCAAAAATCACCAAATTTAGCGAGTGAAAAGTTTATTTTTTTCCCATTTTTTTGTGCCTATTTTTAATTCAAAAATTCATATATTGCATCCGTTTATAACAAAATATTTTCTGGCATAATAAAAAATACACATTTAAACTGATATAATTTATATATATCATCGGGCAACAAACGTCATCTATGCTTCAAGCTATCTTTGATTCTATAACCAAATAAAAAAATCATTTTGTTTGATTTGCTGTTTATCCACTATGAGAGATTTTTTTATTACGTTTTCTTTTTAAATCTAAAATACTACTCTGTCAGAGAAAAAAGAAAACCCAGACCCAGAGAAAAATTATAGGAAGACAAATACATCACTGTCATTTAGAGAAGTTGTAAATAAAATATTTCTGTTGAGCTTTATTTCATGTGAAAAAGTTTTATGATATTTCGAAAAGCACAGATGATTGAAGGATTATTGCGCCAAGCTT
Source organism: Trichonephila clavata (assembly GCA_019973975.1). NCBI lineage: Eukaryota > Metazoa > Arthropoda > Arachnida > Araneae > Nephilidae > Trichonephila > Trichonephila clavata. Next base: position 151,784 of record BMAO01017605.1, read on the forward strand.
GAAATCATCGCAACTGTAGCGTAATGTTGAAAAAGTACAGCTGAAAGTAAATATGCGCGTTCAAATACTTCAAGATCCATCCGCTGATACATTCTCAAAATAACTGTTAGACATCGGTGATGGAAAAGTAGCTGTACATGAAATTACTGGATGGAAAAATTGCCGATCGATTTCTGCACAATCATTAACTCGCAGAATTCTCTCATTGACCAGATATTTCCCGATATACACACACAATACTTGAATTATGAGTAGCTGGCAGAAAGAGCAATTTTGGCAGCAAAAAATATGGATGTCAACAACTTGAATTTCAAGATACAACAGTTGTTGCCAGGGGACTTGATTTCATACAAATCTATTGATACAGTTTGCGATACCAAAGAAGCTGTAAATTATCCAGCAGAGTTTTTGAACTCATTGGATTTGCCAGGCATGCCACCATACCATTTACAACTGAAGGTTGGATCTCCGGTTATTTTGCTTCGTAATTTGAACCAACCCGGCTGTGCAATGGCACGCGATTAGTCATTAAGAAATTGATGAAAAACGTTCTCGAGGCAAGCATTTTGAATGGAAAGTTCCGAGGAGAAGATGTATTACTACCACGAATCCCTATTATCCTCACAGATGTGCCAATTGAATTCAAACGGATTCAATTTCCAATTAGATTGGCATTCGCAATGGCAATCAATAAGTCTCAAGGTTAAACGAAATCTGTTTATGGCTTAGATTTGTGAACATCGTGTTTTTCACTCGAAACCATTAAACGTGACATGTTCTCGCATGGGTAAGCCATCTAGTTTGTTTGTGTAGGCTAAAGATGGAATCACTAAAAATATCGTACAATCCATTGCACTAAGAGACTGATACAGTTATTTTTAGTTGTCATAATTTGTGATAGAAATGTAATTTAAAATTTATTAGTTAAAATAATAAAAATACAAAAAATTCAAAAAAGAAATGTTTGGTGCTTTGTTACTTTTATAAGCCGTCATCGTTCACAGCACATCATTCCTCTTTTAGTCATATACCACATCCCCACACACTTACAACGAGTTGCTATTTTTTTTTTTTATTACCAAAATGTTCATTAGAATTAATTTATTTGGCAAAACAACGTCTGCCGGGTCAGCTAGTATATATATATAACAGTAAATTAATTAAAAAGTAGACTAATAAATCCTAAAACATCTTAAGATCAGACCGAAAGAACCAAGAACATGGAACCATGACAAATCAAAAAAGAGAAATTTAGCTAGAGTGGAAAAAACTATTATGATTCTTCGAGCTGTCACTGGTTTAGGACAGTGAAACAGGGTTTAAACAATGTTTTGTGATATCTCAACCTTCTCCTGCAGCAGAAATTTTCGACATAATAGCGCCGGATATAAACCAAGGCAAAAGCCCAAAACCCACGTGGGTGAATATAACATCAATAGAATAGAAATTGTAATATTAAATTACTATAGGAATCCGGGAGAAATAGACAAATATAAATATGTATAAACAAAATTATTTGCAAAAAATGTTAATAATGAATATGACCATAATTAATAATAATGTTAATGAACAAAGAAACTATAATCCTTTCCGATGTATACAGATTCCACGAGTGTACTGACTCAATGCCCAAAAAAACAGCAAAACTAAGAGTAATGGAGCCATCTATATATATATTTCAGTAATTAAACTTTATATAAGAATATATTTAGAAAATTTTATACTATAAACTAAATAGAAATGAATATATTAAATAATAATATTAAATAGCTATAATTTTGAAGACACACACACATGCACATATATCAAAACCACTAAGTCGTTCACAGGGGGAAAATGTGGCCTATTCTTATAAAATATTTTGGAACTAAAGTGGTCACGCGGGAAACTCAGTCACCCCAAGGACCTTAAGACTGCGAAAGACGTTTGTCATTCCCAAAAAAAGGAAATATGTGACAAATACATTTTGGTTTCCATGAAGATTTTTTTTGTCTCATAGGAGGATACTGACAAGGTCATTGAAAACAAATAAATAGTTTTCGTAATATCAACGATTTCGTGAGCCTGGGGTGATTCCGTGCTCCGTGGGTCCGCTCCAGGGTTAATGAGATACACTTAACTGAAGTTTAAACGTATTGCTATTTTTTAGCGGTAGATTAACAGTTCTGAAAAATAATCTGTGCTATTATAGCAGCTACCTTATCCACCCGCAATTTTTAAATTTAGAAACAACGTATTGTTCTTTTTGAAACTAGACAATAGTTTTAAATATAGTTCCTCTAGATTCCCAATTTTGGTCCTTTTACACACTGAAGTCTCTATTAAGTGAGGACCCACAGTTCAGCCTGTCTGATGATGGCTGAGTCGGATAATTTAAGAAAAGATTATACAAGTGATGTTTTGCCCGAAACTGTACCAGATGTAATGGGTAATTCATTGCTTAGTCTATTGGTGTGTATTCATTACAAACTGTGACGCTAATACCACTGCAAAAATTTGCCAAAAAGCTTTGTTTGCTATCAATTTTGCCCTTCATAGTAAATGTGATTTTTGTCTACCATCAGTAGAAATACATATCAAATATATTAGCATATGATAAATTTATTGGCAAGTTTATAGATACTCGAAATGAAAAATAATAAAAACCTAAAACGAAGTACAGGTTACAAATTTCGCTGAAAAAAAGAAGTACCAGGAATTTCTCCAGGGTGTCCTCCCTCAAAATTGGGGTGGAACCGCGCCAAATCGTACTGTCACCTGTGTGATGCTCAAAGCTACGGCTAACGACTGAAGAAAAATTTAGCCATTTGACATGATGAATTTCGGGGGCATTGATCTCGCCTTTGCCGAACAGTTTGCATTAGCAGCAACAACATCAGGAATTATGGCACAAAACTAAAGGGAACAAAATCTAGATCTAAAGGGAAATTTTTAAATTTATAATAAATATTAATTGAAAAAACTCCACTTTCTTATTTAACAAGTAATATAAAAAAAATTAAGTCGATTCCTACTTTGAAGGGATAAATAGAAAGTATTTTATTAACGATTGAAAATTTGAACAAGATATATATATAGGGAGAGAGTGAACTAAAATAGTAGGAATTGAGAAAACAGCATGATTTGTGTGTGTGTGTGTGTGTGTGTGTGTGTGTTGTGTGTGTGTGTGTGTGTGTGTGTGTGTGTGTGTGTGTGTGTGTGTGTGTGTGTGTGTGTGTGTGTGTGTGTGTGTGTGTGTGTGTGTGTGTGTGTGTGTGTGTGTGTGTGTGTCTGCATTGTTGTAATAAAGCACACCCGGTTTGGCTAGTTTGGCTGAAAAACCGGTTCTCGACTCCAACTTTTGTCATTATTTAACAGTTAATTGTTACAATAATGGAGACGAATTTAAGTTGGAGTCGAAAACCGGTAATTAAACTTAATTAAATTAATGAATTAATATTAGAAAAAACTGTATTAACATCAAATGTCATCCAGTACAAGTTTAAAAAAATTTATTTGAACTTGATTGGATAAATTGAAAGTATTATATTAACGACTAAATTTGAACAAGATAAGTATATAGAGAGAGTGAGCTAGAATTGAAAAAAACTTATGAAATTAATGCACTGATACTTATGTAACAATATCGATGTACAAAACCAAATTTATGAATATATATTTTCACTTATTTATTATTATTATTTATTATTCTTATTAGTAAGAAGAGTAGAGCTTGTTTTAATTAACTTCTGAGTAGATATGGTATCAAATGTCATCATGGATATGGTATCGATTTTCCGTATGAGCGCAAAAAGTTTTTTAATCCGCATGAGAATAGTATCCATCACTTATTTTCATCATTTACTCATCAACTTAACTTTGAAGCTGTGTTTCAATTTTTCATTCGGCAGGCCTTATTATTCCTGATGACGAATTTAAGTGATGATAATATAAAATTTTAATTTCTAATTATTTACTTTCGAGTACATTTTCGTTTTTCCCTTCGTATTATTAAGTATATAACATTGAATCGTACATTGATATTGCACGTTTATGCATATTAAAAGCCTCCAATTCCCCCATGACGTAGTATGGAAGAGGGGAAAACTAAATAAGGTGTCGTTCTTAGTACACACACATAATAATTACTAAACTGGCTAACCAATAACCTTCATGTAGCAACTTTAAATCGAACAAACAATATTTTTTTTTTTTTAATATCGTATATCTGACAGTAAGTTAGTTTAACTTAATTATTATTACGACACTCTGTGACGTAATAAACTCTCCTTAGTAAATATTATCTCTTATAAATTTCATTTCCACTTTACGAGTCCAAATTTAAGAGAACTGTTTACCTTAGAAGAGAACTTTATTAAGGAAACGTTTCTCCTGTTTTAAGTAACTAAGTTAAACGTCAGCTGCCAAAAATGAAATCTTAACTTCATTCCTTTCCAATCTTTTAATTCAAGCGCTCTCTTCAAATTAATTCCGGTTCTTTAGATAAGCATTAAGTGGAAGATATTTTGGTTTTAAGTGTTCTTGCGAAAAATAGGAACTCTTGAAAATTAAAGAGCTAAGCAATTTGTGGAGTAATTCCGGGCCTTAGTGTCTAGCATTTTTAATTTTAAAATAATTATACGATAAAAGCCTACAAACCGCTCATATCCTAATTCATGAATGCAGCTCTAGTCATCATAGAAAATTTATTCCCAATTAAATTTTAAAAATTATAATAATTTTTTTTCTCTATAAACAAACTCAAATAGTCAAACGCAAAAAAAAAAAAATTCTTTAACTTTTTAAAAACTAAAATCTTTTTTCAACTCTTTTTTTACATATTTTTTGCACGGTTTTTAACAAATTTTTACATTGCTTTTACACGGTTTTTAGGCGTTTTTTTACTAATTTCCGATACGGATTTAGGATTACCTATTGCTCCCCGAAAGGATGAATCAAAAATTCTTAAATCTAGAACGTAACTTATTATCCCAACGAGGTGTGTGTGTGTGTGTGTGTGTGTGTGTGTGTGTGTGTGTGTGTGTGTGTGTGTGTGTGTGTGTGTGTGTGTGTGTGTGTGTGTGTGTGTGTGTGTGTGTGTGGTGTGTGTGTGTGTGTGTGTGTGTGTGTGTGTGTGTGTGGTGTGTGTGTGTGTGGTGTGTGTGTGTGTGTGTGTGGTGTGTGTGTGTGTGTGTGTGGTGTGTGTGTGTGTGTGTGTGTGTGTGTGTGTGTGTGTGTGTGTGTGTGTGTGTGTGTGTGTGTGTGTGTGTGTGTGTGTGTGTGTGTGTGTGTATCTGGATTTCAATAATTATATAAATAACTTTCAACCCTCAAACAGCAATAAATCAATAACAGATTCTAGGATTAAAAAAATCAACACCGTAAAAAAATTCTGGAAAACAATTCGTTCTTTTCAAAACATCATTACCGAATGAAAGTATTTATGGAATTCAAGCGTAGAGAATAAACATATATCTTTCTAGCAAGGACACCGATTCGTCGATACTTATTGATAATAAGTAGCGATACGAATAATGAATTCATATTTCTAGTATACTTAACTAAACCTTTCTATTCTGTCTTCAAGATATGTATAGTTTTTCTTAATTTTATCTACATTATTAAAATCCGAAAGTAAACAAACGTATCTATATGTATCTATCTATCTATGTGAGGCTATCTTCTCACGAAACGCGCCGAAGGCACCTCAAGATAGGAAATAATCTGAGGAATCCATTTTGATCATTTAAATTCCGAAATTATAATTAGTTAAAAAGATATTAACAAAAAACGTTAAAAACCACGATTCGCCCGCATCGTTGTAACAACGATATTGTTATAACAAAGTGTTAAATTGTGCTGTACAATAATCTACTGTACTAAAATTCTTTGTCTGTTGTGCATTGTCTGTTTTCTTGTGGATAAAACTAAATTAGTCTTTAGAGACATTTTTAAGCGAATTGGTACGTAACGATTGATTGATAAAGGAAAATTTGAATTCCATTTCTTTATTATGAATTTTCAGAAATTAATTATTGCTAAGAACTATGAATATACTTAGTTTTTTGTAATACATTCTAATAAAAACGTTTTCTTTTTATTGCTTTAAATTAATATTTCTTAATATCCAAAGCAGTATTGATTTTGTAAATTATTAATAGAAAATAGAAATTTGAAGAAAGATCTTTTTCCTGGATGAAAAAGAGTTTTACACTCAAAAAAGAACCCGTGCAACACTGGACTAAACAAAAGGAAAAGAAACCTGTCTGATAAGGAAAAGAAGTGGAAGACATTTCAGAAAAAAAAGGAATTTTAATGACGTAAATTTCTTAATCATTCACATCTCGCATATACACCCAGAAGTGCTGGCATCGAGAGGGAAAGGGAAGTTTCTATGAGGATAAAAAGTTATACTCTTGGAAAAAGCCCCTACAACACCGGGTTAAGCGTAGAGAAAACAGATTTATTCGACAGTGCAAATAGGTGGAACATATTTCGAAAAAGATAATATTTATGACATTAGTATACATATATATATATGTCGTGTTTTCGACTCAACACCAAGCCATTTTGTAAAAACGGTTTGTATTCAACGAAGCATTTCGGCGAGTGATCTGAGAAAGAAACGGATACCAAGTGTAAAACATAAGTGGATTTCCACTTAGGCCGACGTTCTAAGTACCCTTCTTATTGAAGAGATATATTGGAAAGTTAAGCATGGCATACGAGGCAATAAAATTAATGGTCGGGAATAAAAGTTCTGCTTAGGGCCATCTGTTCTTCAATAAAAAGTGGGTACTCAATTTAATACTTGAAAATGTAACGGAAAATAAAAGTTAAAAGTTGAATATGGGATTTAATTTAAGGTCTAATTTAATTTTATCCATATATATATATATATTTAAATATATTTAAAATACCTCACACAAATATAACCAAGCAAATACTCGAAATCATATTAAACCTAGAGTACGACATCACATTTCAAAATTTCAATGGCGAATAAAAATAATTAAATATATATATATGGAATGTACACATATAAGAAAGGGCTGACACCGCGCGAGAGGAAAAATGGAAATATCCATGGGCAAAAAATTATACTCTCGGAAAAGGCCCGGGAAATGCTGCGCCATGCAGCTAATTTTAGATATCAACTGAGACATATTTTTATAACTTTAATATTAAAAAATGTATAAATATTAAATACATAAATGTAAATGCTAATACATAAGTACTTATACTATTGATTTTTCGTGGCTTTTGTTACACGGTTTTTCGAATTTAGTCACATCCTTTATTTCATCTCACAAAGATTTGGGAATAACGAAAAACGCATCTTCCTCTTTACTATGCAAATCGTATCACTTATAATTCCACCTACAAACTCTATACCAGGGGTGGCCAACCCTTTTGGGAACAGTGTCACTATCCGATAAAAATATTTATGAGTTCCACTTTCAACTTTTCCAACAAACAAAAGATTATGGAAAGGTGAAAAAATGTTATTTATAGGCTTATTATGGAATTTTTAAGCATATAGGCTGTTTTTTATGCAGTCTTAGTGGAAATTTAAAAATAATATAATAAATAAGATAAAAGTAAAAACTTTTCTTTTTACTTTTTACAGGTTTACAAATCTGGTTACACTACATATAATCATATTATATAAAAAGGAGTATTGAAAAACTTATAACAATTACTAAACAGTCAGTATTTTCTTAATGTGTAGTTTTCGAGTTCGTAGTTTTTTTTACCAAGTCAAATCAATATTATGATTAGTTCTCGAAGATGCTTACAAAATTCGGTTGCTTAGGGGTGCATCCTTTAATTTTGAGCTATATTTTGATTTTATTATGTTCATAATAGAAAATATTTGTTCATAAACATGTTGATCCAAACCTACAATAATATCTGACAGCCAAATCGTGTAAATTTCAAAAATTACTTGTTGGTACAACTTTTCAAAATTCAATATTTCGGATCTTTCGCAGTTGAAATGTTTCTTATATTTGCTTATCAGTGTAGTATGGTGCTGAAGGTCAATAGTTTCGATTTGGAATTTAGGTGAGTAACAATTAACGTCTTGCAGAGAAATTTTTTTAAAATTATTTATGGAAATCATCTAGCACTCAATGAATCCTGCAAAATTAGTATTAGCTTTTTTAATCTATATCTTGGCTCGTAGTAGTATCAACGTTGGTAAATAGTTCCTTCATTATGTGAAATAAGTTAATCTTTCTCCAAAATCGAGACAAAAAAAGCAAAAATTTGTTCGTGAGAGAAAATATCTGATCATTTAGGGAAGGAAAAGTAAAACATTTTCTATGTAATCTTATATTTAAATTATTTAAATGTCCCATAATATAGGTGAAAAAAGCTAAATCCTAAAGCCAATCTTCATTTTTGTGCAGCAAACACTCACTGGGTAGTTCATTGTTTTCTTCCAAATACATTAAAACACGCTCCATCAAATTACAAAAGCTCACGATTGTACTTCTTTTGAAGATCCAACACACACATCAATGAAGTAGTATTTTCTACACAATAATTTTTAATATAATGCAATTAAGTATATTTAAAATAAATTTTGATGGGGTTTTTTTGTCTTATACAACCGCATTTTAATAAAACTGTAAAAAATTGGAACTTATTATTATCTTTTCAAAATTTTTGATTTTTCAATAAGCTTTCGTATGCCACCGTTACACCTCACCCATGCCTCAGTGTGGCACGCGTGCCGCGGGTTAGCCAGTCCTGCTCTATGCAAAGAGAAATCAAAATGACATTTTTTAAAGTACTGCAATTACTATTTTCGCACTGTTGTTTTGTTTGAGCAGATTCAGTATGCCTTCAAAATAAAAACGAATTTCTTTCGAGCAAGTTTCTGAGTCAAACTGAAGAGCAATTATTTATTAAGCAGAATGCGGATTATGATTATGCGGAAGAATTCGGTGATTATATAATATACTGTAACCAATCAACAGTGATATGGATCTGGTTATTTGAGAACGTAAACTTAAGAGCAAAATTTTTAAAATCTTCGCCCAAACTTGACGGCTTAGCCCTCATATGCATGAACAGATGAACAAATTTTTAAAATTAAAAAAAACTTTAAAAAGTGCCCTAATTGTAATAAAAACGACCAGTTTTTTACAACAAAATGATTGACATTAAAAACATCAATAAATTTTTCTGTAAAATGAAGCTGTAATATTTTAACGTAAACCTGTAGGGTTTTATAATGTTTCTACATTTGATACTTCCTATTATTTTAGGCAGACCAAAACTTTTAGTGTGGGAGCTTTATTATTTTTAAAAAATGTATCTGCATCAGGAAAAAAAATTAGTAAATTCACAACGAATTATGCGTTAGGATTCCAGAAACTGCTGAAAATGTAATTTGGAATACTAATATATGTGAGAACATCTTAATTGTTTTTTTAAGAATAGTGTTATGTATTTGTTCAAAGCTCAAGAAATATTATTGACGTAGATTCCGACGACGAAAATAAGATGAATAATGCAGCTTCTGATACCACGTCGTTCGAAATGAGGAACATCATGAAAAGTATGCGCAGTTATTGAGACGTACACTCCCATATCGAAATGAATAACAAAATGGGTGACATCGAGCAATTTTATGCTAAAAAAAGACAAAGGAAATATCAAATTAGTTTCCAAAATCTCAATAAAATATGTTGTTTTCACTTTGAAAATTTTGTATTAAATTTCATTGTGAATGTTTTTGTTTCATTGATTTTTATTAAATACATACATCCATACATACACATCTGTGTAAATAAAATTAATGTTGTTGAATATATGACTTTTTTTTTTTTTTTTTTTGCAATATCATTTAACACGAAAAGATATTTCAGTACCCCTCAGTTTCGTGTTAAATGATTTTCACTGTAGTGGAAAACTCATAAAGGATACTTTATCATACAGACTGGATTTGAGCTTAGGTATATCTGGAAACAAATGCTTTTCATGTTATATCCTGAGAAAATGACAGGAAAAGTAGATAGACTGAATTTGTACACACCCTGTTTGAATCATTTAAGACAAGTTGCGAAAGGATCTAAATTATCCAAAACTCTCCATGATATCTAGAATTTAATTCATACTTAGTATGTAAAGAAGATAGCTTTAGAGGTATACAAATGTAAATAACTTCTGCATCTCGCAAATCAATTTGATTTAGGATTTCTCTATTCTTTCGCACACTGGATATTCTATGTGACTCCAGCCATAATTCGTAAAGTTTCTCGCCATGCACGATTGAAACATTCAACTTATTCAATCCCGCGATTCAACTTGAGGAAGAAAAGTGATGGGTTAATCTAAATAAACTTAAAAACTTTTCATTTCAATCAACGAATATATTTCAAGTATATATGAAATATCTTGATGAAATTATGTATTAAATTAATTAATACAATACCAGTGCTTTTTAAAAGAGAAATCACTATCAATGTTGAAAAAAACGTTCAGAAAAAAAATACTTCACTAAGTGTAAAGATGGTAAATTCTTGAAGATTCTTAACACGTTCGCTGCTAACTACGTGAATACTCGTAGTTGGTAAACAGGGTTTCCTTGCCAGCTACGAGATATCTCGTTATTGATATCCTTGCCTAAATCGCTGATTGTAAGTATTGGCACAGGGAACAAAAATATTATTTCATATGCCAGCTACGAGTATAATCATGAACACTTGTTCCTTGCTAAAAAAAGTAATCTGTTCTATCTATATTTAAACTAGCTGTACCCGTTCACACGTTGCTGTGTGTGAACAAAAAGGCAGTTTTGATACCTCAAACATAATTTATTAATGATCAAATGTAAACAATACATCAAAATGAAAATTAACAATAAATTAATCCCTACATACATATCATTTGAATATAACATATGCGCAAACCATAGATATACATAGTTGATGGTAGAATAAACATGCTTCTTCACTTGTGATATTAAACAATATTGCAAACGAATTTCAATTTATAATAAATAATTTTGAATTATCAAATATCATCATGAAATGAATGATATTTAATGATTGATGGTGAACTTTATCTTTGTAGTGCTTGTAAATATACAACAGTTTTTGTTTTCTTATCTGGTGCAAGAACAAATGAATTTGATGGTTTTCCAACTCGTGAACACTCAGAGTACAGCTGTCCATGTGAGAAGCATGGATTTATCAAATTTAATCCACATACTGGCAATGATTGTCCCTGTGCTTTGTTAATGGTCATTGCAAAAGCAAGTCGTACAGGAAACTGTAGACGTTTGAATTCAAATGGAGTATCCGTTGGTATCGTGGGAATGCGTGGTAGTAGTACATGTTCCCGGTGTTTTCCATTTAAAATGGTTACCTCAATTGTGTTATTCATTATTTTTTTTTTACTGATAGCCTAGTCCCATTGCAGAGTCGCGGTGTATTTATATTTCGTAGAAGGATGATTGGTGAACCAATTTTCAAAGATAAAATATGCGTTGGCATTCCTGGTAGATCGAATGAATTTAAAAATTCTATGGGATAATTAACTGATTCATCGTGATTGACAACAGTATCTATGGATTTATGTATTGTTTCTTCATCAGGTATTTCATTTTGAATTGTGCAGTTTATTAAATTCACATCAATGTTTTTGGCTGCCAATATAGCACGCTCACTAACCCATTGATTATTTTTATAATTCTGCGATAAATTTGTAAAAACTTTGGCAATCAATTCATCAGTGGATTTTACAATGTGACAAAAGTTTTCTGGTAATGTAATACAGTGTGTGGATTCGTCCATTGCCATTTTACCATTCCCAATATCTAACAATTGTTTTTCAAATCATTCAGAAGATTCATCTTGTTGTAACTGAACACGCATATTGGTCTTTAAAGATATTTTCTCCACATACCGCCATAACACTGATGATATGAGACATGCATTCAATTGATCTGCAGGTGTTGAACGTGGTATAACTGGTAGAGTTTGTCGAAAATCACCAGCTAGCAAAATGAGGGCAGCACCAAAGAGCTGCTCATTTCCTCTCAAATCTTTTAATATGCCATTGAGTGCTTCCAATGATTTCTTGTGTTCCATGGTGCATTCATCTCGTATTATAAGCTGACACGATCTTAGTACTTTTCCCATCCCAGACTATTTGCTAATATTACATGTTGGAGTTTCAATTACCTGCATATTTAATGGCAATTTCAATGCTGAAGGAGCTGTTCGACCACCGTTCAAAAGAATTGCAATCCAGCAGCCAGATTGACAAATTACCTATTTCATCAGCCTCTGGCACTGATTCCGTCTAAGTTTCAAAGATGGAAGGAAAAAAAGACGAATCGCCGAGATTTGAAAACTGTGTAACTCCGAATTAGCGTTAAGTCAAGATATTACTGTATCTAGATATACTAAAATGTGACTTTGCGTTACATAGAGATCAGTCCCAACGTTACAGTGCTGCAAACAACAGGGTAACCATTCTTATATTGGAAACGATTTGATTTCATTTTAATTTACGTCCCAGTCTAAAGCAACAAGGAGTATTGGCGACAGAACTCTTAATGCTGAACCACGGTTAAATGACGAAAATGATATCTTAGCTGGTATCTCCCTCTCCAGACTTGTGCACCATGCCAACGGGATGACAGATTTAACATGCACCAGCTGCAACTACACGTTGAGTCTTCAGTGGCCCTATGCTTCGAACCCGTGACTCAAATGATGAGTACGAAATCAAAACTCTGGCACGCCCTCTCCAAACTACCAAACCACATCAACAGAAGGACATTGAGCCACGACATTTTTAACGTACATCAGACCCTCTACAAGACACGCCGATCACGAGTCCGTTACCTTGACCACTAGGCTACCGTGGACTCACTGTGTTTCCGGCACAGAGCAGATATAAAGTTCCTTACACATATTTTCATCATGAACAAACACGTGTTGAGTTGAGTAGGTGGGTCTTAAGATACGGGTTTGCATGATCAGTATGCAGTATACAAATCGGTTTTTCAACACAGCCAATAAATCATGCTGCCGTAGGTTTTGTACCATGGCCATTTTGTACAAGAATCATGCTCCATTCTATAGAAAAATGACTCTGGCTAGTTTTGTTGAAAATATTTTCTTTTCTTTTTGTAGCCGACTGGGTAGCGTAGTGGTTTGTAGTTGGCCTTCTGCACCCAAGGTTGCGGGTTCGACCCTGGCCCAAGTTGGTGAATTTTGTTGATGCAGAAAATCGACAGCGGCCCTGTTTCATGATAATGCGGCATGCAAAAAATCCCTTGAAGTGTCCGTTTGGCTTGGGTGCTCTCGGCAAAATTAAATTCCTAAGTTCAATTTCGCATCGTCAGAGTTCAGGTGCCTCCATCTGGGGAGGAAACTGGGCGTCAAAATTACATGTGGCAATTGGTGTCGCCTATACGGTGCCGCAATAAAAAGTGATACCAGCTCCTGGGGTGAACTAGGTCTACATAGGTAAATAAATACCAAACGCAACCCCATTCGAAAGATAAAAAAGTAGTTTTCTTTATGTGTCGGGATATGCCTTACAAATTTCGGAATTATGTCTAACAAACGCGAATTTGAAACATTCTGTTCTCAGTATTATAAGTGCAAGATGCATTTTCACACGAAATAGAGGACTCTACAACATCGTCATTAACTTTGTTTCGGTATCTATCATCATTTTCGTGATTTCTAACTCCACTATATGTCATCAGATGGCGCTCTACATGATCTCGCCCTATAGTACATAACCACATGTGATTAAACATAGACATCATATTTAAGATGATAGCTATCTCCATTCTCAAGTTAAATTGGGGGGCAGTACATTTTCAGAAACACTGTATAGTCTTATAAAATAAACCGATTACCTTATAAGTGTCACAAAATGATGAAAATATATATACATCATTACATGTTAAATAAAGGAAAAGATTCATATAAAAACGTTTTCTAATTATTTGAACAGTTTGAAGCAACACAAAAAAACTATTTTACTGGAACGGAAATGTGTATTCATTTATTAGGAATCATGAAGGAAAATATTGTAATAAAAATAACTATATCTAACGTTCTGATCTCAGTGGTTTTATTGGAATCATTTATTTTTATAGAAAGTAATCAATAAATGTACAAGGGTAACCTCTTAATAACAAAGTTATTACTTTCTTAAAAATATTATGTTACATAAATCCATATCATATGCAACAAAGAACTACTTCAGAAAACAAAGTCTACAAAAATTAAAGAAGTTTATTTGGTTATAAATTGGGGAAATTTATTTATTTAAACAATTTTCTTCAAAAGCATTGTAATTGTATATCAATATATATTAAATTTAAAGGACACTAGATAGTCTTTTATAAAATGTGGTACGATTCCATGAACAATATTGATTTCAATAAACGCTGATAAATTTTAATTTTTTCTGCAAAAAATCAAATGCGCTATATACACGCTCCAATAAAAAAAATTTGAAAAGAAATATTTTGTGCCTATAAAATTTGTTATTATGTGCAGTGTTGGATAGGGATTTCTTTAATTTTGAATTTTACTCTTTTCTGATGGGATGTATCTATTGCAAAATCGAATGAGAGAGTAAAACTTTTCTCTGGGATGTGCCGTATTGTATGAAGGTTTTCCATATTCTTTTTGAACTTCCTAAAAGTGTGAAACCATTTTTTATAAATGTACTTTTATGCGACGTTTCCCTGGCCGCGGTAGCCAAATGGTCAAGATATCGGATCATGGCTGGCATGTCATGAGTTCGAACTTAGTACCACTGAAGACCCGCCGTGTAGGAAAGTGATGCACGTTAAATCTGTCGAGAGCTCAAACGTCCTCCCGTTGGTATGGTGTCGTAGTTAGGAGAGATGGGTGCCAGCTCAGGTGTCGTCCTTGTCACTTGACAGTGGTTCAAAATTAAGAGGTCCATCGCCAAACGCCCTAGTGTAGCTGAACAGTGCGACGTTAATCCTCACTCACTCACGCGTCGTTTTCCAATAAAATTCATCAATATATTCCTGTAATAAAAATATTCCTTTAAAATGTAGACTTTTAAATGATCTGTTAACTCAGTAGCGCAACAGCCCATAAAGACCAAGGCCTGAAATGCAACAGCAGTTGTTCCGGTCAGGTGGTCAGTCTGGCGCGAAACCCCAAGTGTTCAGTTCCCAAGCAAGCTTGATGCTCCTTTATCGACCCACTGAAGTGATGAAAGGCTGATTTGACCTTACGCAGCCCAGGGTTTGAACCTCGGACCTCTGGTGTGGAAGCGCGATGCACTACCACTCAGCCATTGTACACAAAATAAGCTGTTATTTGGTTATAAAAAAAAGTAAAATAATGCTTATTTAATGATAATTGCTATAGAAATCAAAAATATTTTTGGTAGATAATGGTGAATTTGAATTAAAGAAACATTTATTTATTCGTGTTGTTCAACTTGAAAATATTAAAAATTCATTATAAAATGAACACTTAATACAACAATGTAACTTTTTGGTCCATGGTCCAGCAGAAGCTCCATCCAATATCTGAAGAATTGGCCAAAGATCATGGATAGTACTGGTCTAGATATTATATCCAAATTGGCTAGGCTTGGTCAGAGAAAACAAGAGTGTCTTCAGTGGTTACCATCGCAGGTGGGTGTGCCTGTGAACGAGGCAGCTGAGGCTGGTAGGGGTTGTGATCTCCCTAACCCAGTTCCTCTGTCTTGAGCCCACTCTGAAATTCATTCCCTCCACAAAGCTAAAATGAATCTGATTTGGCGCAAGCCTCCCGCTCACCACTGGTACGCAGCTAAGAGTCCTGGTCTATCTTTACAGTGCAGGAGATCCAGAGCTCTTCAAACAACCTTGGTGCGCTTTAGAAGCGGTCACCTGTGCGTGGTATGACCTTTAAGGCAGGGGTAAAGTCTTTCTTTACCTGTCCCTGCTCTCTCCCTGCTTCTCCTTCTCATCTTCTGGACTGCTGGCACATTTCCCTGGGACAGCTGTTTGGAGATTAAGACCTGCTTGGTGAAGCGGAAAGGTCAAATGGACTTGTCGTAGGCTTTCCTGCTCCAAGGGGATTTGAAACAACAACATGTAACTTTTTGTATCACTGGCTATCCCTAATTCAAGAGTAAGCCTAATTTAAGTCTTGGTTTCACGAAATGAAATTTCTTATTAATGTTCAGTGAAAATCTCGACGTAGTTATGGAAGCACACTTTCTGATGCAAAATCAATTAAGCAATGGTATGAAATGTTTAATTAAATAGATACCGTTAAGGATCTTCCTAAAAGTGACACGCCGATTGTGAGTAAAACAACACTTGACAGGAACTGGAATACCGCTTAGACATTCTTCGAGTTATCGAGAGGTCACACGTTGCAATTTACTGAGATAAATGGTCTTTAAACAAATTCATGATAATGCTAACAATATATTGAAAAAAACATGTTTAATTATAACAGTTTGAGCCCAATAAATAGTTATAATCAGGACAGACTTTTGATTCACCCTATATAGTAAAATTCATGTTATTCAGAGAAAGAAACCTTACAAAGAGATTTTTTTCAAACTAAATATTATTTTGTTTCCCCCTCCCCTATATTATTTCGCATTATCTTCAATATGGTCAAAGTATTTGTATATTATTTTAAATCTTAAGGAGAAAATAAATGCAAAAGAATCTGAAAATAAGGATATAATTTTCTTTTGCCATTTTAAAGGAAGGAAGATTAGATACTGCAGTTTAATCTTCTCTGCATATACATAGAAAACTAAGTAAATAGCACCGATTTAAAATTGCAACAAGCTACTCACTTTTTTTCAAAAAATGGGCGATTTCTTGAAAAATATTTCAACGCTCCCCTTAAGAATGTCATGAAAAACAGAATGTGGTTTTGTCACTTCTGTTGAGACTGAAGCTTGTGTACCTTTTATCCTTTTCATGAATGTTTCCGCGAATTCATGTATTCAAAGAAGATAACCTTTTCGGAAACGACTTAAAGGAATGACTTCCCATACCGGAATTTTTACATTAATAAATTGGCATTTCTTGCTTTAGAAATATTTCTATTATTTTCTATAATTTTCATTGAATTACTTTATGGGAAAACAATTTTTTAACGAAAGAAATTAAACTGATTGAAATGATTTTGCATAAATTTACAGCAAAAAGTGAGAAATTTATTTACTCCTGAAAACATTTTTATGTTACGGAAAGACTCCGTGAGGCTCTCCGGATGGCTTAAGCACATGCTTGTTTTGCCTAATGGTTAATCCAAAAAAACTCAGTGTGCATTTACTAACAATGCCTCTTTTAGAATTTAAGATACAAATATGGAGTTGGTACTTTTAAACTTAATTTGTTTTAGATTAAATACATTATTTTCATAGAAAACTGATTAAAAACATAGTACTTATTCATTCTACGGTTTGCAGTCTCGGATCCCTAAATCCCGGGATTTAATTTTTGTCGAAATTATAATTTAAAATATTTTTCTCGTCAAAATCTTTTTAGAATTTAAATTTTAGAAAATTAATATCTTTTTATGAAATATATGCATAGATTTTTTTGTGCAATTTTTTTTCTTATTGATAAATATATTTTAAAAATAATCTAACGGAACAATTTTAAGCTATGAGTACCACATTACTAGGTGCATTTTAATTTTTTGTTTTTAATATAATCAGTTTAGAAAGAACTAAATTCACAGACAACCGGCGCCAGGTCAGAATCACCTGATTGTACTGGCAAACCTTTGCACGCGCAAAGCGTTACCGTGGAAAACTCTATATTTACATTGTTAATATCTTGTATTTTAACTTTTTCACCGTATATATACTTTATATTGTAATATTTTTGGATTATTCTAGTATACCTCTATTAGGTAGGAAATAATCTTATTAATTTTTTTTGTTTTCTTTTGGGTTTTTTTTTCTAGTTAATTTGCGTTAAGTATGCATAGCCTCTTATGTGTGTGTGCGAGTGTGTGTGTGATTGTTACTTGTGCTTGTTTGCGTTTTTATTTATAGTTCTTGGTTATTTTGAGCTAACTACTAGTATACTTACTATGGCTACTAATATATTTACTATGGCTACTAATATATTTACTATGGCTACTAATATATTTACTATGGCTACTAGTATATTTACTATGGCTACTAGTATATTTACTATGGCTACTAGCATACTTACTCTTATTAAGTATATTGTAATATAGTTATAGTATTCTTATTTTAAAATGTCTGAGATTAAATATAAATTATTTTCTGTTCTCTCTCTCTCTCTCTCTCTCTAATAAAATACTCTTTTTAAACTCTGTTAATACTATACAGTTATTTACTGGTTTATGTCCTGTTTTTTCTAAAGCTTATGTACACAAGAAATGAAGAAATGATTTTTTTAATTTCATTATGCATTATTTTTTATTTGTTTTTTATGATGAATTCAGTTTTTATTTTTATTTTTTAAACAATAAAAATAATATTAAACCAATTTTTTATTTATGTTTTCAGTTATATTATGTAATTTCAACTATTCTCTAATGAGTAAATATTTTACATAAATAGTCCAACCCTAATCCTAATCCAATCTCAGAATTTGGATAATGTAATCCCGGAATTGAAATATAACACTTGAGAGTGTTGCATTAACGCCGCGCTATAAAGCAGCTCGAAGGCTATTAACGATGGACGTCATAATTTTTAAACCACGGTCAAATGACTAGGATGACAACTAAGCTGTTACACCCTTTCCAAATTTCCACACCAAGACAACTTCATGACAGATTTAATGTGCATCAATCGCTCTACACAGCGAGTCATCAATGGCAGAAAGACTCGAACTCATGACACTCCAGCCTAGATATCGTGAGCATACCACTAGGCTACCGCAGCCACATACGTTGCTGGATTCTAACAAATTAAGCAACTATATATAAATGTCTACAATTAAAGCTACTCAAAAAATTTATGAGCAAACTTAGAATGATCCTTAAGGGGATAATTATGAAACTTCATGTTGATGTAAGAAGTGCATTTTGGTTGATTATTTATATCAGTTACATTTTTATTTACAATTAAGTTAGTTAAACAGATATTTTAGTTAAACAGTTTTTTTTTGTGCGAAACACTTAAATTTCAGGCAAAGGGGGGAAAATCTGTTTTTCAGAAAAACATTGCAGATGGGGAAAAATAGAAACTAATTACGCTTTTTCGTGAGTTTTTTTAGTTAACGATCCCAATTTATATGAATTTATTTAAATTTTCAAACAAAATAGAATTTTGAAGCACTGTTAAAAGAGACTGAAACAATACTTGATTATTTGTTCAAATATATAGCATCATCTGAATTCTAATAATAACAAAAAATTTCTCTGTACTCTTTTCTCTTCAAAATTACTCGATCAAGTTACAGACTAACAAGTAGGATTGACATTCAGTCATATTTGAACAATCAGTTGATTCTACTTTGGATCCCGGGACATTCAAATGTATTTTGAAATAAACAATGAACAGGTGGATTATCTCGCAAGACCTCTCACAGAGTTTAATGTTTACATTGATTTGATTGCCTTACTAACCAGCAATAAAAAAATATATCAAGAGGGAATAAAAAAAACAAATGATAACTTCTATTCAAGCAAATATTTTTGAAAATTTGGGCAAGATTCCATACATTGGAACCATTTCTAAGTGGATAAATAATAGAAGAGAAGAAATTCGGTGCACTCTCGAATCTTCGGCAAAATCCTTATTACTCCAGTACTTCTGCAAAAATTCAAATTTTTAGACAATGCAGTTTGTAGCTGTTTAAATAACTTGGATCATATCTTGGTAAAACTTCAGAAGATATACACACATCCTCGAAATAATCTTAAATATTTTCTCAAAATCATTCCATTTTGCCGCATTACTTTCAAAGATTTATTCGTAAAAGCTGTGTCAAGCGGATCAACATTTAGATTTTTTTGTTCAGAAAATGAAATATTTTAATATCTATTAACTTGTAAATGTTTGTTCTTTTAGGGAATAGTAGCCTATGCTGCTTTAAATTCCTCTCAATAAATAAATACATAAAACCTTTTCAAAAGAAAAATGTTTCTTTCAATGTAATTCATTAATTCTCGTTTTTCTTGATTTGTAAGTATGCCTTATTTTAGCTGTCGTCAGGTTAGTAATAATCGATTATTTTCTATGTTATTGGGCACTTTTTTTCGTTTGCCTCTCCTCACAAAACATTTTTCAGAATTTCCGATTCTCATCATTACAATAACTGTGACAGCCAATTGCTATTTAGGTATCATAGCTCTTTTTTCTTCGATCAGGTTTATTTCTGGCATCAGCATTTACCGATGTACTTCGTTTATCGAACAAAAAGCCACCTGCAATTCTAAAATGGGAAGAATCTATTCGACTTATTTTTAGTAGTATTTCTGGGAATGTGAACTGAAGAAGAAACATAATTGCTGATTTTCTTCAAAAACATGATCGATTTTTACACAAGTTTTTGCATTATGGCTCAATATCGGAACATATATTACTTTTTTCTCGTGTACGACTCTGTGTATTTATTTATTTCTTATTTTATTCACATATTCTTCTGTATTATTCAATAACTAAGATATATAATAACTAAGATATATAAATATTGAAGGGGAAGTGAGATATGATATCCATTCCTATTTTGATGTAATTGAACATCATAATCCAAAATTTGAGAAGTCAGGTACTAACAGTAAGACAGAGCAAAAACTAATGATTCATTTTATTTAAATAATTAAATAAGAAATTTTTAGCTTGAGAAGTCAAACAAAAGTAAAATACGACTTGAGAGTAATAAATTATACAGATATCAGAATTGAAATGTGAATACAAGTTACAATAAAAGGAAATTTGTAAAACTAAAAATATTTTCCTAACTCAAGTCAAATACAGTCCTTGTCAAGTGCAGTATAGTGCTCTTTGATATTTAAAGTCTAAGCAAAGAAGTGAAATTTCTTTCTTTCGTCCCAATGTTAATATCTTCTTCCGACTGCGCAAGTTATTGTGTGGCCCCAATAACCAAGTTTGCCTAATCGGTTTTGTTATTGTCGATTCATGTGTTCGAATTCGTGCACCACTAAGGATTATCGTTTAAAATGCTCGTTTGCGTTAAATTTACCGATGTTCAAAGTCCTCATGATTGCGTGGTGTTCCATGTTAGAGTGAGTGAGTGAAGATTAACGTCGCACTGCTCAGCAACACGAGGGCTTTTGGGGTGGTCCGCGTAATTTTGAACCATAGTCAAGTGACGCGGACGACACCTGAGCTGTCACCCCCCTCTCCTAACTACCACACCACACCAACGGGAGGACGTTTGAGCTCTCGACAGATTTAACGGGCATCTTTCCTCTACACGGCGGGTCTTCAGTGGTACTGGGATCGAACTCATGACACGCTAACCGTTCCATGTTAGAAGAGTGGGATGTCAGCCAGAAATCAGTCGTTCTCGTCACTTGCTCATGGTACAGAATTATCAGATCAATTTTCAATAGCATTAATGTTTCTTCGTAGCTAAATATTAATAAAAATCAATCAATAACAAACTATTATATTTAAAAAAAGTTATAATGCAGCTTAAAGTAAAGTACGTGACCGGGATAACCGATTGATCATGAATACAAACTCATGGTCGGTGCTGTCGAGTTGCAAGCTTCAGCCCCAATGCCACTGAAAACTCGCCGTATAGAGGGGCTGAAGAACGATAAATCTGTCAAGGCTTTAAATCTTTCCATTAACGTGGTGTGGAAGTTTGGAGAAGAGGTGCCAGACATTTGATCATAGTTCAAAATTACAAGGTCATTACCAATAAACCTCGTGTTGTTTCAGAGTGCAACACGAGGATCAAACAAAGCAAAACCAATTCACAACAAAATCAATTCAAGCAACTAAAATTATAGTTGTTAAAAGTTAATTTCAAGGATTTTTTTCCGTATATTACAGTAAACAAATGGCTGGAAAGGAACATGGTATAGTTGAAAGAATCGACGGAACACGGAAAAAACCGTACTAAATAAATCTGCCAGACTACTTCTACAAAGTTAATGTGTTATTTGATTGTAATATAAATCGGGATGCTTTTAATAATCCTCGTGTAGCTAATAGTATGATTTAAATAAAATCTAAATAATGGTGTTATGTATAAGATAGTAATGAAGTATTTCTTAACATGTGCATTAAGTTGCAATACTCAAGTGGCAGAGTTGCAATTTTAAGTTACACACACAATTACAACAAAATCATCGTTTTTTAAAGTAAGGACAGTTACAGAATTACAAAATATTTCAGTAAGCTTTTATCGAGTTATTTCCGAAGTGTGACAATCGATTATGACTGAAAGCTTTATATAGCCCCAAAATACGATTCCTCTTAAGGCATAACAGTCCCTAAAACAGGCCCTACTCATTTTCGAACACAATCCTTTTTTTTCAGTCAGAAAAGATTATTATAACTGCAACTTTCCTTACTAAAATCATTTCTGTTTGCTTACTTTTTTAATTTGTTTGGTTCTTTCATAATTACTTAATTAAGATTGATTGCAAGACCAATATTTATTTTTACTCACAGTTTATATAGCTTAGAAGTTTTTTACTTTGTTTTCATTAAATTTTTCTATCGAGAAAATATCACGGCCCAAAACCTTCTCAGGTTGCTATGAGAAATGAAGTTTGAAAGAGATAGAATATGACTGAAAATATGGTAAAACTAAAATCCAGCCTTCAACTTAAAAAGGATGAGTTATCCCATTCCTTAGTGTGGGGAGTCGGAAGGAAGATTAGCCATAGTCAATGTAACTTCAATTTATTCTCAGATGCGAACAACAACACAAATACCAAATATGGAAAACAATAGAGAGGCAAACGAGATACGAGAAGACTTTAAAAATCCGATCATTTACGTCAAGGCAATATCTTCTGATTCTTAGTGACCTAATCTAATTTAATTCCTTATTGACAAATAGTCAACTTTAATATTACAATAACCAACTGCGAAGTATCCATGCCTCACTTTACGTTTAATCAATCACTGCTAGCCGTAGTAGTCTAACCTCCCTCTCTTAACTCGAAAATTTAATCTTTGTATACAAGTCTTAATTTACTTACTCACGTCTTCTTCTTCGAAGGAAGGTTTTCGATAGATTAAATTTTAAAAACCGATTTTTCCCCAAGAGGGCTGTTAGGAAAAAAAATCCAAATAGACCTGTGACAAGCTGATGCTGCAATGAGACCAGAATACAAATGTTCTGAATACAAATATTGCAGAAACTGAATATTCCCACGATGTGCCAAAATCTACATTGTAGTAAATACTCGTATTTTGTAGTTTTACAACACAGCATAACAACAAAAACTTTAACTTTATAAACTGCTCCGATTTAAAACTGAGAAAAAATTAGATATATATTATTTACAAACTTCATGATTTCTAGCTTAAGTTTGAGCCGAGTGGGTAGCGTAGTTGGTTTATCGCTGGCCTTCTGCACCCAAGGTTGCGGGTTCCACTCCGGTCCAAGCCGGTGGATTTTCATGATGCAGAAAACCGACAGAAACCGTGTCGTATGATTATGCGGCATGTAAAAAATCCCTTGAAGTGTCCGTTTGGCTTGGGTGCTCTCAGCAAAATTAAATTCCTAAGTTAAATTTCGCATCGTCAGAGTTCAGGTGCCTCCCTCTAGGAGAAAACTGGGCATCTCAAAATTACTTGCGGCAGTTGGTGTCGCCTATACGGTGCCGCACTAAAAAGTGATACCAGCTTCTGGGGAATGAACTAGATCTGCAAAGGTAAAAAAATACCAACATGCAGCCCATTTGAAAAAAAAAGCTTAAATTTGTATCATTATTATTCTGAGTTTAAATGCTTTGTATTTAAAACTTTTGTGAAAATATTAGGTTAAGATAAAGCTGAATAATCTGCCATTATAACAATTGCTATCAATATTATGCAAAAGCATAATTTGAATTGAAAAAATTGTTTCCTGTCATAATGAATTAAAACAATTTTTTAATATCTAACATAAGTTGGAAAATAACATATTAAAAATTAGAGCTTTACAGGCATTATTAGTTTTTATTTTATGCATTTACAAACTTTGAATGTATTTTCCTCAAACTTTTAATTTTGAAGATGTTAGTCTTTTTTCTAAACCCCATGGTTTCTTTTCTGTTCAAGACCAGTCATGAAATTTTTTGTAGATACTCCTAAATAGGCACTCTATAAAAGTTAATATGGATTTAGGTCTGAGAGCTTTAGTTAGTTTTTTAAAAAATCTTAAATTTAATATTTAAAAAAAACGTGTTTCTCACTGGTTTAGCTAGAAAAATAATTATTAAAATTTAACAAGGAAACATATTTTAAATTCCATACCAAATTTTATTTTCAATAATTTAAGAAACATAAATTACTTAAAATAATTAACAAATTTTAAAACTAGCATTTTAAAAAAAAAATTTTAATTTTAAGAATTTTAATTTTTTTTTTATTGTAAAATAATGGCTTGTCAAACCGACTTTTCATTTTCATAATTAAGTTAATTTTTTTATCTGAATATAAAACAAAATTTTATTTTTACTGTGACTTCCTCCAAAGATTTTTTTGAAAAATGGCACTGTGTGTGTAAGTAGCTCTAATGCTAGCTTTTTTCAGTTTCTACGATTTGATTTGAATTTTCGTTTAAGTTAACACTCCGAAACAACCCGAGGCCTATTGGTGATATACCTAGTAATTTTGAGCATCGTTCACGTGTTACAAGGACACCACCTGAGATTGGTAACTCCTCTTCAGACTTTTACACCTCTCCAACGGGAGTAATGTGAGCCTCAACTGATTTAAAGTGTAATAAATTCTTAAAGAATTATCTTCTAGGAAACTTTTCAAAAGGAAAAGAAACCTTTGTGCTTTGCTTTTTAGAACTTTTTACATTATATTTTAGTAGTTCTCGTATTCATGAAATAGACGTATTACAATTTGAAAACTACTTAATTATCTCAAAAGAAAGTGTATGGGAATTTCGAGAGTAAAATAGCCTATTTTTTACTTAGATATTAGTCTTATCTAACCCAAACGAGATTAAAACCTAGTAAGTACGGATAATAACTCATTGGCTTCATTTTTGCTAAGTTTAACAAATTTATACCTCTATAAAAAGATTGCAGGAAAACAAACTGTTCACCTTATAAATACACATTTCTATGCGTATTATTACTTATATAAATTACTTATTACTATAATTACTTATACTTACTATATTACTATAATTACTTATATAAATATATTATATTTTCACAAATCTGTTTAAAAAGCAATAGCTCTATTCTAAAAGGAAACAACACACAAACGAAATATTTTCTAAAATAGAACATAACGCAAAAATATACGTCTGAATCAGATTTATGAATCATAAATTAACAAATATTTTTAGCTATTTTGAAATAAATAATTACACCTTCCTGCACAAAAAGGTTTCGATATGTCTCTGCTTTATAAAAAGAGCGCTATGTTTATTCCATAAACCCTATTACTCGCCATTTTTTTTTTATAAATTTCATTTTTGTTCTCTTTTGGGTAATGTGATCTAACGCCCTGGATTTCAGCCAAAATGATGATGGCCACACCTAACAAAAATGATCCAAAACAAAGGTTGAGGACCATTTTTTTCTTCTTTTTTTATGCTCATGACATTGTTCCCAAGGAAGCAGGCAAAATTTCGTGAAGCCCATATTTTATCAACTCGATCGGAATGAATATTTTCTCAGATAGAACAGTCCTTGTTTTATTCATAGCCTCGAAACAGATGATGGCGTTGAATTTCAATGAAATATTCTCGTAAGAAGAAAGCGAGTTTCGAGTAATGAAGGTTATTCGTGTTGGTCGAATTTCTTAAAATGTAAGTATTTTAAGCATGGCAGTGTTAACGTCCAGATAATTTGTAATTTATTTACAGTAGAAAAGAATACCCAAAAAACGACACGATCACAAATTTTGTCATTTAATCTCACTCATTCGAGGAACTAAATTGTTTTGTCCAATTATTTATTTTACGAGATTAATTAGAAAAGAATAATTTTGCAAAAAAATCATGACACATCGTAAATAAATTTCTCCCTCGCTCTACATTGAAACTAAATTCTCGTTCTAAACATCCTCATCATGCAATGCTGCGATGTAACCTACAATGATGTTGTACAATTAAGCCAACAAAAATGATGTACAATGTAGCCTACAATGATGTTGTACAATGTAGCCTACAATAATGATGTACAATGTAGCCTACAATAATGATGTACAATGATGTTGTACAATGCAGCCTACAATAATGATGTACAATGTAGCCTACAATGATGTTGTACAATACAGCCTATAATGATATTATACAATGTGGCCAAGTGGTTATGGTCACGAACTCGGGTCGGAGTATCTCGGGTGCGGGTCCTGGTGCCACTGAAGACCCGCCTTGTAGAGGGGGTGATGTGCTCCCGTTGGTGTGGTAGTAAGGAGAGAGGGGTACCGGCTTAAGTGTCGTCCTCACTACTTGACCGAAGGGCACAATTTCGAGGTCCGTCGTCTTTAACCCTCATGTTGCTTTATAGTGCAATGTTAATATATACAATGTGCAATGTTAATATATACTATGTTAATATACTATGTTAATATATACTATCATACAATGTGATGCGGTTTATCTAACAAGCACTAAATCCCTATTACCCAATTTTAGTTTTCGTTTCCGACTGAGGACTACATTCTCTTAAGGGTACCAGGAGAAGCTTGAAAGAGTAAAATACCAAAAAATAAGACTCTGTTTATGGGACATATCTCTTTAAAAATTTCCAATAGAGCTTAGACTTTTTTGTGTGTGTGTGTGATTTTAATGAAGATGTTTCAATCATTCTGTAGAAATACGAAATAGTTTTTAGTTAAGAAAATTTCTTTTCTCTTTAATTTAAATTGGACATAATTTGTGAGATCTCGTACTACATGCTTATGTTTAGGTTCCATTTTTTGAAAAAGTATCTCTTAAACATGAAAAAAAAAGTTTGCACATGTATAAAACAATATACAAAATATAGTGAAGCTATTTTTTTAAAAAAATATTAATATAGTTTCTTTAAAAAAATTATTAAAATTTGTAATATTGAAAATTTTATTACCCCCCTTTTTCACTCATAAAACTATTCTTTAAAAAACTATGTACTACTTCGTCTAAAAAAACAGGTTCATTTTGTGCTCAGGTATCCTGTATAGAAGTATAAAAAATTTGGAACCGTATAGCGCAATAGTTTTTTTTAAAGTGTACCCAAAAGCAAAAACTTATGCTTTGGAGAAAAAGTGAAGAAACTAAACATTTGTAAGCGTTTGCTTACATTTTTGTCAATTACTTTTTTCATATTTTAAGGTTATTTTATCAACGAACATAAGTGTTATACATTTTTAGATTCGGAAAAATATGCACTACTAAAATTGAAAAATCGATTTTCTTAATGTGTTCGATGTTCTGGCTTCCCCTTAAGAAAATCCGATACGTTATTTTTAATAACTTATAAAAGTAGTCTTATTGGTTGTCAGGAGCCGACTTTACGACCGTATATAGCCCCATATTTCCTTCAAAAGTTCAACGGTCTTCTAATAGATTTTTCTCACGTGCTATGGTTATCAACGAGTAGTATACTTTATAGGGTAGCTTATAAGCTCGAGTGGCACTATCTAACAAAAGGCGGTGACCACGGTAACCGAGTAGTTCCGGTCGTGAACTCGTGGCCAGCGTTGTTACTGAAGACCCGGTATGTAGATTGCACAATCTTATTTCATATGAATTAAATACAAATAATAGATAAGCTTCGTTTCATGATAAAAATTTAATTTTAAAGAAGATATTAGTCTCTTTTACTTTTTTCTATTGAAGGTGTATAGTCTCCCTATTTTATAATTTTTCAAAATTGGAAAAATATATTGAACCTTTGTTTTTAAAAAATAGAATCATTTCACTATATATTTCTGAATCACCAAAAGAATTTTTTTATCCCTTCTTCTTTTTCACATATTGCCAGAATCTGAATACAAAAAGAACATTCGATAATGAAGATCAGTCTCGATATAAATCAAAATGTTAAAATTAAGTTATGAAGAGTGTAGCAATACTAAACATAAAAACTATACAATTGAAATTGCATTTACAAATTTCAAACAGAGGCAATATTTGGTAATATTAACAATTTTTATTAATCAAATATGTGTTGAAAATTATTAAAGTAAACTAAACCAAAGCATTACTCATTTAGCGTTATCTAAGTTACGTTACAATTCTGTGGGAAATAATAGTAGCATAATACATTTTTATTACACACAGCTCAGAATAGCTTACAACAAACGTTACGTACCCCTAGAAAGTTAGAAGTAAACACATTGTTTTACATGTTCGAAAATATATATTTCAGGTTGTATTATCTTGTATTTGAAAGTTGTTGTGGTCATGGAAAAATTGGAAAATAAATTTCCAAAATACTTAAGAAGTCTCACACAATCATTAAAACATTTTTTAACTTGGAACATATTTAGCACAAATCTTGATCTTATCGAAAGAGGATTCACACAGAATAATAAAAATAACTTAAAAAGTAAAGAAAATATAACTGAAATGAATTCACAGCAATTTTAAGATCGTTTGGTTCAAAAATATAAATCACGAAGAAAGCTAAATTGAGAATTAATAATTCCAAGATCTTTAGAAGAAATTGAAACCTCAAAATTATAGTATGAAATTCTTAGTAATTTGAAACTAATAACTTAGATTAGAATTAAATTAGATTTTGATTACGTGTAAATTAAAGAAATATCGTTAGAATTAAAAAATACTTAATTTGTGTGTTTGTTTAATGTCTTTTTATGAACCAATACTTTTTAAGATTAATTTTTAATTGAGGAAGAAAATTGGGGGAAATTAATTTCATTACTGGTAAAAGAAAGCATCATAAAATATGTGACACTTCACAGAAATGTATCGCAAACATATAAAAAATAATTAAACTGCAAAAACAAAATTTAAGCAAATATTTTTTCACAACAATTTAGATGCAAAATACTTTTGGAAAATTATCCTTCTCCACAAAAAAAAGTTGTTTTTACAAAATATTGACATCGAATCTGATATTTTTTTCCAAATTAATTTTAAATAACTGCGACTTTTTTTTTCGTCAGGCAATTTCCTTCAAGATGGTTATATTTTTAAATCTATGTTCCTCAACTTTTCCTTAACTTCATCTCAAATTTACTTTTTAATACTATGAGCTCAGGTCTTTAAAAATATTTTGTGAAAAACTATTCCTCCACTTTTTTTTTCTGATTAAGAATTATTGAAACATTACCTTGTAAAAGACTAGCTTTGTAAATGTAGCTTCAATCACCAAAAACACCCTCAGAAACGTTTTCACTAAGCCAAAAGAAAAATATCCATATTTTTTACGATCTAAAAGCAATCAAAATCCATAACCAAACAGCTTTAAAGAGTTTTATATTTTACGTTTATTTTCTTTCTCATTCTCTTTTTCGTGATAACAGCGAAAGAAAACAAAAATTTGCAAAAGCGTTTGCCTTCGAACTAAATCGGCTTATACTGATGTTTTGCACTTTATCAGAGAACTTTTCAAATATAAAAAAATATTCAATAAAAGACGTTACAAATAAGCCTTCGAAGTCTTTTGAAGCTCGAAATACAATGGGCTAGCAAAAATGAAAAGTAGCTACGACAAAAGAAAAACGCAAAGGATGAAATAGCAACTGTAATGACATATAAAAACACCTTTGACATTTCTTTATTTTCTTTAAAATTATACCACAGCGGAACGTGTAGTTTTCTATAAAATTTAAAACGACTTGAAAATATTAAGAAAAAAAAATTCCATATTTTTTTTTCTTGGTATCCAAACT
This sequence comes from Trichonephila clavata, assembly GCA_019973975.1. Classification (NCBI taxonomy): domain Eukaryota; kingdom Metazoa; phylum Arthropoda; class Arachnida; order Araneae; family Nephilidae; genus Trichonephila; species Trichonephila clavata. The sequence goes on from BMAO01017605.1 coordinate 181,742, forward strand.
TGCTAAAAAGTTTAAAAGATGAGCTCCACCTGTGAATATAAGTTTTTGTTTGAGTCATTTTTATTTGAGAGTTGATTTATTAAAAAAAATCTAACTAACGATTGAATCATTATTTTCTTTTGTTGACTTTCCTTGTAATATCTTCGAATATCTTGAAAAAATCCACATCATCTTTTTCTAATGAATAAGTACAAAGCGGCTTAAGTAATACCCAATTCCTATAAACGTTGACACTCTAGTACAAGGTTCTCAAACTATTTTCATTGATATTTTTCTGATATCGTAAGATTTTTTTTCCTGATGTAATTCCTGTTTATAAATAAAAATTCTATTGTACATTCTATGTATAATGCCTTTAAAGAGTTTTCTTCAATTTGTGTTTCGTTTGTTGTTAAATATAAACTTTGATTTGCGATTAAACACTTTCAAATTCAACGAGTTCATGAATATTCATTGAATCTCTGTCAAAAAATTCCATAAACGGGGCTTAAATTAATTTAAAAAATCAGCCATTTTACAAGAGCTTGTTCTTTTTTACCTGAAAAAAACATAAGTGTATATCTTTCTTATGATATATTTCGATTCGCTTTCATTGAAGGAAAGTAAAAAGTTTTGTGGGGGTTTGTATACTCGAAATTATCAAATTATTCTTGCTTAGTATACTTTTAATGTTATTCACAGAAATATTTAAGAATATCAATTATCTGGTTTAGTTATATATTTACGGAATTTTAATAATGCTTTACCGATGGGTAGTTGCTTATCCTCGAAAAATCTGAAATATGACAAAGCAGCAACAGAAGGTTGTTGACCACCAAAAATTCTAGAATAATAAGGGAATCGGACGTTAAGTCCCCTGTAGAAAGGGCGATGCATTCCAGAATGTGATCCGGTGAAGCTGGATAATCACAGCATTTTTTACAAGATGTTTTTTTTTATTGTTCTTGTTGTTGTTTTTAAATTTTTGGTAGTTACGTACTATACCTTCAACTAATTTTACCAATTCTAAAAACTTCGTTAAATTCTGTTATCGTTTCCACACATGCACGGAAATAAATTCTCCGGCATGTTCATTCCGTATTACCACATCGACAAATAACTTGGCAAATATTTAGTAGAATTGAATAGCATCTTTATAAAAAAAAAACTTGTGAAATATCTAAGCCAGTGATTCTCAACATTTTTTGTGGTGGTGGTGGTGGGACTAATCCCCATCTGGTCTAGTGAAACTAGACCAGATCCATGAGCACATAAATCTGCACAAAATCTAAGAACAGCGGGGGGGGGGAAGCAAAAGCCTCCTCATATGAAAACCCCAGACATCGCAGAGTGTGCTGAGGAGAAAAAGGACTGATCTTACATTTGGTGCTAATTGTGAAGCTTCTTCAAAATTCATGCACCTCAGGTGACCAGTCGAAAATCGCGAGAATGCTATCTGATACGATATGGAACCCTTGAAAGATATGGCGGGTCCAGGAGAGAGTCTTTGAGAGTACCATGGGTGTACAGGAGGGAAACCCAGGTTCTACTTATTAAATATTTAGCCCTGGAGTAGATCTCGGTCGACGTAAGGACCATGTGGTCTTCCCGGTCCACAGGATTACTGGCAGCCGCCTTCGCAAGATCATCCGCTTTTTCGTTCCCGGGCAAGCCTACATGAGAAGGGACCCACTATAGGTGGATAGGGTGCCGATCTGAAAGCTGTTTAAAAAGGTGTAGAATATTCCTGCAGGTGCTGTCACCGATAGATGGACAATTCGATAAATGTTGGATGGAAGATCTGGGGTCTGTCAGGATCCAAGTTTCAGACAAAGCTTGGCCTAAATTCTGAAAAAACTTCCTAAATCACCTCATTTAAGTCTAGTTGAACATATTTCTTGAGAATTTAAATTTAAAAAAAGAAAACATGTAGCATATAAAAATCAAAATGAGAAATAAAAACAATAATTACAGATTAATGGAGGAACATCGAGATAGAAATTACAAAAAACTGAATAAATCTATACCAAGACTTTTAGCAGTTATTGTGGATGCTAAAATATGTCCTGCTAAGTACACTCACTTCCAAAAGTTAAGCACGTAGAGGAAAATGCTAATTTCCGGAAGCTAATCAGAATTGAAGAGGATGAAATTCGCTGCAGAGGTAGATGGAAGCATGCAAATATGTTAGGTAACAGCCAATCGTGCTTTTATGTCAAGGAATATGCAAAAAGAACAGTCTTATAAGAATCCAGCTTTATGAAGGGTTACAGAAGTTGATTGTAAGTGCTGAGAGAAGGTGTTTAAAACTTTCGTACAATTTGCTTTCAAGACATACGTGGTGGCCGAGTGGTCTAGGCATCGGATCATGGCTAGCGTGTCATGAGTTCGATCCTAGTACCACTAAAGATCCGCCGTGTAGGGGAGCGATGCACGTTAAATCTGTCGAGAGCTCAAACGTCCTCCCGTTGGTGTGGTGTGGTAGTTAGGAGAGGGGGGTGCCAGCTCAGGTGCCGTCCGCGTCACTTGACCATGGTTCAAAATTACGCGGACCGTCGCCAAAAAGCCCTCGTGTTGCTAATCAGTGCGACGTTAATATTCTCTCACTCACTCAAGACATACGTGTTTCTATGACTTCCAGAAAACGAATGAAAGATTCTGAGCGCTGGCGTGTTGTGGGGCGCATTGAAGCAGGACAGTCGATCACAGATGTTGCTCTTTTCTTCGGCGTTCATCATTCTGTAATTTCACGTTTATGGAAACAATTCCAAACCACACAGACAGTTGTCCGAAGGCCCGTAGGTGGTCACCCAAGGGTTACAACCCCCGCGGAAGATCGTTGTATTTGCTATTGCAGCCAAGCGGATGTCGCAGCTCCACACGTGCGACATCCATGGTTACAGCGTCCATTGGTAAGGCTATATCTGCAGCTACTGTACGCTGAAGATTACATATGAATGAACTGTATGTCCGGTTACCTCGAGTTTGTGTTCCTCTATCCGTCCAATCAAGAGGGGCACGATTAAAGTGGTGGCGGGAATATGGCAATTGGACTGTGTCTGACTGGGGTAATGCCATGTTTACTGATGAGTCGAGATTTGCTCTGGAGCCAGATGACAAGTGTATAAAGATATGTTGTAAACAAGGAACATGCAATCAACCCCAAAACATCACCGAACATCACGCATTCAGAGGCGGAAGCATTATGGTGTAGGCAGGGATTTCATTAGGATTCCGCACCGACCTGCACATCTTTAAACGGGGTTCTGTGACGGCTGTCCGGTATCGAGATGAAGTCCTAAAACCCATTGTGAGATTGTGCGCTGCAGCAGTTGGCACTACTTTTGTTTTAATGGACGATAACGCACGTCCCCATACAGCTGACATCGTCGATGACTACCTGGAGAGTGAAGGGATTGCGCGTATGGGGTGACCAGCATATTCGCCCGACCTAAATCCCATTGAAAATCTTTGGGATGCTCTCGGCCGTGCTGTATCTTCACGTTTCCCCCCTCCAGCCACTCTTATTGTGCTGGAAACTGCTTTACAAGAAGAATGGCGATTGCTTAATTCTGCGGTAATTGACCGCCTAATTGAAAGCATGGTCAGAAGGTGTAAACTTTGCATACAGAGGTGTAAACTTTGCATATTTTACATACCCTATTAAAAGTCCTTTTTTCCATTTTGTGCTGTTTATTTTCACTTTATACATAATTCTGTATAAGTCTCTAGTACAGGGGTCGCCAAACTTTTTTGGCGAAACTTATAATTTTTCGAAATCTCCATAGACCCCCACAATTGTAATTTTCAGGTAATTAAAATAAAACTATATATTAGTCTAAATATTTAATAAATCAGAAACAGTAAGTAAAGTAGCTACAGATGTTTTACTTCTTAATGAGATGAGTGTGCCTGGTGTTTCTTGGCAAGGTTCGCTATATTGGGTTCGAAATTAGTCAATTTTAACCGTAAATCCCCTCGAAGCTCCACATTTAATTTATTTGTTTTTAGTTAAAATTGAATTAACGTGACTGAAACCGGCTTCAACCATATACGAACTTGGAAACGCCAGCATAAATGGCTGAGCCATTTCGTAAAGTTTCACATATGTTTGCTTTATATTTATATTAGTCCAAAATTTATGTATTGTCAAATTTTTAATAAGCATTTTTGCTTCAAGATTGGACAATAGTTCAGCAAGCTCATCTTGTATGTTGATGTCGACGTTATCAATTTGCGCCGAAAATGGCGCAATAATCCAATCAGGGATGCCGATGTTTTCCAAATCAACAAAGCGCAGTTTAAAATCGTCGCTTAATTTTTGAAGATGATTTGTATATATTTCCAAGTCTTCTTCTTTTATTTTTAATTGTTGCAGATTTGAAAAATACTTATAATCCTTACGTAGCAATGAAGATCTAAATGAATTTAATTTTACTTGGAAGCCTAACAGTATTGTCCGAGCTTGGATAATTGTTACATCTTTTCCTTGCAGTTTTATTTGAACGTCATTAAATTTTCCAAATAAGTCTGCTAAATAAAAAATATGGTTCTTATTGTTTTGGAGTTCATTGCTTAGAACAGGATTTATTTCGTTCAGAAATTCTGTCGTAGAGTCAAATAAATTGACGAGCCGTTGCAAGCATACACCTCTAGACAACCATCTAACCTCGGTGTGCAGAAGTAATTGGTTAAATAACTCATTGTTTTCCTAACAAAGTTTGGCAAATAATCTTGATTTATGAGGTTGAGCTTTAATTTGATTAATAGATTTAATACAAAACTGTAAAGCTTCATGTAACTCTGAACTCAGATATTTTGCTACTAAGTTGTGTCTATGCAACACACAATGAATAGTACGAATACCGGGCACTTTTTCTTTGAGGCATATAGCAAAACCTCGGTAACGCCCTACCATAGAAGGTGCGCCATCTGTGGCTACTGCTATTATATTTTCAAGCGGAATGTCATATTTATTTAAATATTCTTGTAAACATCTAAAAATTGTCACTCCTTTCCCATCGGTTTCAAGATATTTAGCAAATAAAAATTCATCAGTGACTTCTCCTTTAATTTTACGGAAATATCTAACATACGCCATAAGAATAGCAGAAACGACAAAAACAGATTCATCAAGTTGTATAGAGAACTTGCAATTTTTTAGCTCCGAAACTACTGTGTTTTCTATTTCTTCGGCCATTTCGTCAATATGCCGTTTTACAGAATTTGCACTTAGTGGCAAAGACTTTAAAACATTAGTAGAGTCTTTTTTCATCACATTCTCAATGACGTCTTTAATTGCTGGTACTACAATTTCTTCTGCGATTGTGTGGGGTTTTCCCCTCTTTGCTATATTAAGCGAAATCTTGTACGAAGCAATTAATCCTCCTTCATTTTCAATTTCAGTAGACTGTTTCATAAAACTTTTTAGAGTTGGTCGACATGTGAATTTTTCTTTGAGTTTTTTAAAAAATTCTAATTCTTCATTTTTTTATCTGAATGAAGCCTTTCAAGATGATCTTTCATTTTTAACGGTTTCATGTATTCATTTCCAAAAGTTTTTTCGCATATAAGACACATAGGAATAGTTTCATTTGTCGGTGAACAAATAAATACAAATTTTAAGTAATCCAATGAATAATACCGACATTTCTTTTTAGATACTGAAGCTGTCATTTTTAAATTAGAGTTCTGTAAATAAGTTAAAATTAAGTTGGTATATTATAATAATCCACATTATTAAAGCTTACCTTTTCACAAGTAACAATAATTAAAATTGATATCAAAACTAAACGAATATTTTTATCGAAACAATAACTAATTATCCAATGGTAGATATAATAGTAGTAATAATGACACTACAAGGATTTAATACTGTTCACAGTTCACAAAGATAGCTGAAAATGCATATATGATATTTGCGTTTGTAGCATCCAGTGTAGAATTGGACAAGCGCACATATGCATCTGACTCATATGCAAGGCTCTTATGGTTTGCGATGGAGACAAAGGGTGAACCAACGACACGATGCGTAACTGCCGTATAAAAAAGAAAAGAACTAAAACCACACACATAAGAAAGAAAACGGAGTACTGAAGATTCCCTTCGCGCTTAATGCATAGAAAGCCAACGGGTCGTGCTCGCCAAGTCTGCGCCAAAGGCTCCTAATTGGTTGATGGGTTCGCCAGCAAGAGACACGGATAAGCCTCAATCGCTCTTCTGGCTACATACTATGAGTCGTGCAAATTACAAACTGGTCACAAGGTCAAGTTGTGACGTCACGGTATACATACGAAAACCCATAAGGAAAAAAGGGGCAGATTGTTTTCTGATTTATTATTTTATTTTCTATAAAGAATATAATATTAAGTCAATTATAAAAATGTTTTAAATTTTTACTTACGCAGTTAGATATGTGTGATTTGCGTATTAAGAACTGTTTTTCCTTCGAGTCCCAATAGACCCCCATACGACCCCTTGGGTCAGATAGACCCCATACTGTTGTTAAATAGACCCCTAGGGGTCTATATAGACCACTTTGGCGACCCCTGCTCTAGTATGACATTATCTGAAAACTTACAAAAATTTGATATTGTTTTCATTTCTGTATATAATTATCGATTTTGTTTTATGTATAAATATATATTCTACTTTACTGCCAAATTTTGTGTCAATCAAAGCAGTATTTGTGTTGATTTTTTGCATTTTACATCTTCGTGCTTAACTTTTGGACGTGAGTGTATTACATTAAGGAAAAAATACAATATTTAAAGCTATGTTGAGATTTTTGAAGTGTACAAAGATTTTTGTGGCGTAATTTTTTAGTAGTTTTTTATTGTTAGTTTTTTAAAATAATAATTATATTATGTTTTAAAAATTGGTTATGCTATTCCATTAGAAACAAGTTGCAGGTATCATAACAAAAAATTATAATTCTGATATATTAATTTTTATTAATTGAAAACTTTAAATTTTATAGAAAATTGCAAGTGTACGAACACTTTTTTGGTCCACAGTACATTCACATTTAGTGAAAAGGCTCAGGAAACAAGCTATTTGGCAGCAAGAAAAGCCACGCCATCGGCAAGAATCTGATAATGCCCTCACATAAAATTGTAGAGGGTAAAATGCTTGAATGCAGCAATAAAAATTGAATAATTTTCTTAATATAAAAAAAATTTATGTACCATGTTTTTATAACCATTTTCATGCATTGTCATCCACTTCTGAGCTATAGTCCAAATTTCAAGTCTCTAGCTCATCGGGAAGTTATTTTAAAATCAATTACAAAATTCCATGGTAAAATATGCAATTTTGGAACAATACAATTAATCGATGAATCAATAATGTGCCACATGATGTTGAAGAGGCTTAGAGTGATCAAATGGAAGACGACAATTCTTCAATTCAAGTGAATGAGTAAGCAGATTTAATCAATAAATGTTATGTTTTGACATATGTAATATTTTTAATAAGGAGAAATCAAAGAAAACTTCTTCTGCTGTGAAGAATTACTTGAGTGAAGCAGAGGAATAAATATATTTAATACTTTTTAATATTTTATTAAATATTAAGACTGAACTCATAATATTAAACTGAAGAAAAAGATATTTCTTGGAATAAGTATATCATTTATACGCATAATGCTGCTTTCAAGGTGGACTCCATGCAAGACTCTTGTAAAACAAAAATATGCTGTGGTGTTGTTTTCACTCACTATTTTATTCATTAGTGAAAATATCTTGATAATGAACTACAAAAGGTACTTGATGATGTTAAAAAAATGGTAAACTTTATTAAACTGTTAAGGCTAGCTAATGGTATTATAGTACTGGTCATAATGTGTGAAGGCTACATTGAGGTATGTTGTGCAGTGTTGGTTTTAAATTCGGGATCTAGGAGGTATTCTGAAGTCTGGTCCATAAGCGAATCTTTGGTTTCGCCTTATTGTGGCATGTGATGCCAATGCGAAGGGCCGATGTCAAACTGACTCGCCTTCGCACTGATCATACTCGTTTTACACGCAGATATTTCTTGTTGGGTGCTTCTGAATGTCCTTCAGGCAAGATTTCGTACTCTGTTCGTCATATTTTAGTAGATTACCGGGTATTTATATAATCATTATCGCATCACCTTTTTTAATTCATAAGTTTTAATCTCGTCTGACGTTGTGGGGTAATTCCCCCTCCAAGAATATTGGACAAAGAATGCATTCTTTTCTACTTCCATTCATCCTCAGAAGCTAATTTTAAAAGAAAAACTGTATGATTAACAATCGGATGATACATTGAAAATTATGATTGAGATTTAATGACATGTGATTTTGGAAAAATTCCAGATTTCCATTGAAAGTGAGTATCCAACAACTCACAAGAAAGCATTTAATCTATTGCGGCAGTTTTCAACATCGTTTACGTGTGTACAAGTTTTTTTATGCTTAAAAAGTATTAAAAGTAAGGATAGAAATCGTCTCCTTTCTGTAAAAGATGAAATATGCGTGTAGAAAATCAGACCTTGAATTCAGCATTTATTATACAAAAATTAGGCGCAGACTTCGCATTTGTGTGTATTATAAACCGCTATACGAGGGTGAGTCGGAAAATAAGTTTCCCCTGTTAACTGTGATCAGAGTTGAGTATGAAATTCAAAGCATAGAATTAGATATTAAAGATGATACACATAACTTTATTTTCCCACATAAGTACCAAGTACATTTAGACATTTATCATACCGCTTGATAAACTTCAAAAAACCCTGTAGGAAAACTCAAGAATTTGCTTACGGAAGAAGCGTTTATTTTTGCTTGGACTTTTTGGAGGTTGGAACCATTAATACTACGTAGTACTTTAACACCTTATTGAAATTGAAAGAAGCGATTCTCTCGAAAAAAGTGTCCTGGGCTTCTCAAATCTGGCGTTCTGTTGTTGGATGACAATGTAAGACCACACTCGGCGACGGCAACGCAAAACCATATTGGAACTATTGGTTGGGAGCACCTTCACCATCCGCCATACAGTCCTAATCTTGCTGTAAGTGACTTTCATCTGTTTCCGGCCTGAAGGCGCGTTGAAAGCAATGCTAAAGTCAAACAAACCGTTAAACGCTTCTTCCGTATGCAAAGCCCTGAGTTTTTCCTGGAGGGCATTTTTGAAGTTTATCAAGTGGTATGGCATATGTCTCAATGTACTTGGTACTTATGCGGGAAAAGTAAAGTTATGTCTTATCTGTAATGTCTCATTCTATTTTTTGACTTTCATACACAACTCTGACCACAGTCGACAGGGAAAACTTATTTTCCGACTCACCCTCGTACTAGTAAGTGAGTGAGTGAATATTAACGTCACATTATTCAGCTACTCGAGGGTTTTCGGCGACGGACCTGGTAATTTTGAACCATGGTCAAATTATGAGGACACGTCAGCGGGCATCCCTCTCCTAACTTCCACACCACACCAACGGGAGGACGTTTGAGCCTCGACATATTTAAAGTGCATCAGCCCCCACTGCACGGTGGTAAATTGTTATACTAAGGAAATTTATTTTTTTATCTATATTAAGGAAATGTACTGGCAATGGTATCAGATGCATGTAATTGCATTTTTTTTAAAAAATAGACTAAAATAGTAGTCATTTCTTGTTTCAGTTAATAAATTTAAATAATAATTGTTAGACAGTTTGTGAAAATTCAAGAGAGTTAATGTTTTACCGATTTCCGTGCCATAATCTCAGATTCGAATAGCAGATAATTTAAACCCGATCCGTGGACATTTAGTCATCTGCAGTTGGCAACACCTTACATGGATACGAGCCTATGACCTTCGCAGTAGGGCCCTCCGTCACTGACATCAACAATCAATACTTTGCTAATGGTCTTTAACGGCTTCCTGATATTTGGAAAAAGTTTATAAGCTTTGCTGGTGATTACATAGAACGAATGCAATGTAATTAATTGTATTTTCAAGTTCATTAAAAATTGATTTATATAAATATGTTGATTCTTAATTTACAGCCCTCGTAAATACCCCACAATTAAAACTCTCAATATAAAAACAATCTAAGGATTTTTTCATTAATAGAAATAAATAACCCCTTTTATCTAAAAAAAATAGAAAAATACACTCCGGAAAGACATACCCATAGTCCTAGAAAAAAATTTTATTAATTTAATCTAATAACATCTGCCTTACTGAAAATTTCTTCCTTTGTGTCTAAGACTAAACACAATTCACAGATACATAATAACATAAACATAACTTCTCACTCTTGTAAAAAAATGATTGAAGAAAATTCGAAAACTTTCAGATTCTTCCAAAAGTCAACTAACGGCCAAATCAAAAGGAAATCTGCTCTCTGTTTGCTGTTATCTCTACTTCCAGCACAAAAAATCCAAACTCTATCAAGTCGAGTTGCTGTTCCTTGATTGGCCAGATGGTTACATTTCCTCAAGTTCACCACACGACTAATTTCTCAGTAGTACAACTCTAGCATCAGATATTATTTTTATATTCAAACTAATAATATTTTACATTTTTTTTCTTAATTTTAATCTCATAAGTAACTTTTTATTAATTTTTAAGTATTCCTTAAAAATTCGTGCTAAATCTAGATTTTTTTTTCTAATAATTAGTTAAATTTTTCTAAATATCTTTTTTGCTTGTTTTGGTGAATATAAGAGTTCATGTCATTCCCACTTCCTGTCCAAAAAGAGAAACTGAAAAGGTTAATTGCGTGCTCCTTAAAGTACAATGACGCAATTTCTCTCAATTTCTTGGTTTTCAAAGAAGAGGAGTTAAGAAACCCTCTGGGAAAACGAGGGGTGAGAATAGTTTTTGTTCTGTGTGAAATGTATATGTACTGTCTCCCACCATTGAAATCAAAGTGTAATAACATTTAAAGATTGTGACGCGTTCTTTCACAGCTGTGTTCACATCTTTGTTCGATTCTCAATGTGTTCGACCTCTGTTCGGTCAATGACACAACACAATTTTTGCGATATTCCGTAGTTACAGCTCTTTGAAGTTATCTGTTTAATGTACACTGTACATTGCTATATTTCAAAAAACATTTTTCCTCAAAATTGCAATAAATTCTGCAGAAATATCTGTATTTTGTGCTTGTAATTGACATGCTTTGGGGGGGGGATTATAATCAGAGAAAGAAAAGGGTTAAAATTCTTCACTTATTTTAAATAACATTTGTAGTCTTCATTCCATTTTTTTTCCAATTAGTAGATTAATTAATTTCAAAAAACCCGCCAAAGGAAGAATAACTCTCTGTTCTATATTTTTAATAGGTCTAAGAATCAAAAAGAAATAGTTAAGTATTTTACAGTTTTGTTAAATTGCTCTTTAGATGTAATTTATCATCTGGCCCTGAATATTTCCGAATACAGTATTTCCTTGTTGTAATCGATAGTGTGATAATTTTTTTCAATATAAGATATTTATTTTCGATACTTAGCGCCAACATTAAGGCATATCTCATATGGCTTTTTTATATAATTTGAATAATATTCAAAAAAACTGACTAAACACAATCTTTTAAATTTTGCACAGCTTTAAATGCGAACTCACCAGATGATATTGATTGCATTTATTTATGTAATGGAATTACAATTTGATCAACAAGTTTTGCTTCCTAGGTTAATTATATTAGAAATACAGTCGACTCTCGATAATTCGAAGTTCAAGGGACCAATGAAAAACTGAATCATCAAGAGTTCGAATTATCAAGAGAATAAGAAAAACTCCCAAATTTATTTTCTAACACATTGAAATTTTAAACAATGCAATAAACAACAATTGTACATATGAATACAATAACCTTAAAATATTTTTTAAAGTACATACAGTATAAAAATTATACGGTAGTTAAAAGTCATGAAATAAAAGAATACATTCATGTAGTAACACTCGAACAGGACTCTTTCAAGCCTCACCAAATCTCTTCCATTCCTCATTGGAAATAAAATCATTTCACCCCCGGTTCCTTCAGACACTGCCCTCAACACTATTGGTTCTTCAATGTAGTGCCCAGTCCGGTCCGTGCCCTATTTGGTGCCACATACTATAAGTCACACAGATGAGCCATAAATCATTGTCCGACGCAAAAAAAAAACACAATTTTCGCCTGAGGAACCGAAAAACACAAAGAGGGGGTAACAGAAGAGTCTACGTTACAGAAAAGACACGCAGAGACGATACAAGACAAAACATATAAGCTCTAACCTGTTTGCTACAAGACTCTAGACAGTAAGTGTTCGAATTGTCGAGAGTTTTATAAGATAACTTCAAATTATCGCGTGTTAGAGTTCAGCCAGCCACAGATTTTGCATCGAAATATTGAGTGTACTAAATCGTCTTGTTTAGTTCGAAATATCAAGAGTTTTTCTAGGGACTGAGCCATATACTTCGAATTAGCGAGAGGTTCGTATAGTCGGAAGTTTGAATTAACGAGAGTCGACTGTATATTATAAATTCTATTTTAAAATAATTCACTTAATTGTGTAAAAATTTCGTAGTTTTGTTCTGAAAATTATATCAACTTTGCCAAAGTTGATGTAATCTACTTGTGCATCTGTATAAGAATCTCTCCTAAGATTGAAAATAATGAAATTATTTAAGATGCAGCATTAATCAAGAAGGATTTATCTCTTAAGCTGTTTTATGTATAGAATCTAAATTAGACAAGAAATTGAACTATGATGATATTATCAGAGAGCGAATTATCTGTACAAACAAGTAAGAAAATGAAACAAAAATCGCATAGTAACCTTATGGTAAGTTATGCATACCAAGTTGTATTTTATAAATATATGAAAGAATCAATATTTATGCTTTTAATCGACTAACGATTTTTCAGTGGGATTGAACAGTTAATTCTGTTAAAAAAAATTGAATTATAATGTATTCCTTTCTTACTATACGAATTTACTTAAAGTAATAAATAGCAAAATCCGATAAATTCCTTAGTCTCAAGAAATCTGTCTCAAGACCCCGAAAATCCACTTTGTACCTATCACCACTTTGCAAAGAGTAGCCCTATTTATAGAATGGGTGTACAATTTTTTTTTTTTTTTGGAGACAGGGTAAGCCTTATAAAAAAAAATTTGATTCAATTGTTTTCACAACTTTTTGCATCGCCCTTCATGTTTATGAGCTATGTAAAATAGTTTTGCGCTCAAAATACAACTAAAAGCTAACCATTTAATTTTTTTGGTGAAACATTTTAAAATTCATCAGGGACTTTAAAATGCTACTCCTACAATAATTAACATACACAAATAAAATTTGATCTGCAAGAAAGTCAAACTATACATAACAAAAGATGGTATGTGTTTTGTGATAACATGGTTAATATTTGTAAAATACATTTTTTTTATGAATAATTATTGAAAATTCCTTGAAGAATGTAAATACAGCTGTTTTTTAAAAAATAAGTATTGCTTTGATTAAAAAATACAAACCAATTTTTGTAAAAAGAACAGCATTAGTTGCAAAAAATATTTAAGCATTTGGCATGATAGAGGGGAAAAACCTTAGCATTTGAAATGAAGAGAGACTTGTGGTTTTTTTTCTTTATGGGATAAATCAACTTAAAGTTCTTATTTAATATTGGGATGTAAATAAAAATGAACGTGAAAGCTCTCATAACTCTGCTGTTTTTTTCAACTTGGGGTTTTCAAATTTTGTGAGATTATAGCAAAGTATATAAAGAACAATGTAAGCTAAAACAATTTGATTTGATTTTCTGATCTATTTCTATCAATCGAATCAGCAATTTTTTTAAAAAATACTGTTAAATTTATTATGACTAAAGGCAATTCATGAATGTAAAAAACAGTAAACGTTTCTTTGTTTATTTTCTTTGAGTCGTCTATTAATGTCAAAAATATTTCAAAATTTTATTTTATTTTATCAAAACTTTAAAGTATTTATAAGGAGGATAAAAACTCAACGAGAGACTTCTAAAAGTAAGAGTTGCTGCAAGAGTAACATCACAGCTTTTTCCCCTTCAGATATTTAAAAAGAGATGGATACAACTGGCATTTGGAATATGTAAAGTGAATCAAAAGTCTTGCTTTGATTATAAAAATTCATTACAAAATAACCATTTAATATCATAATGCAGTTTTTGTATCATTGGATAAGTCAGTTTCAGTAACTTTATTGTTAAGTGTGGCCACATTAAATAACGCGCACGCGCGAGACTGATCCTACAAAACATTGTATTTTGATTTTATACATATTTAATTGTTAACACCTTCAATATACACCTCTCCTTTTGAAGTTCATAATGTAATATTGACTTGAATGATTTTGTATTTGGATTCTATAGTTAGTGCTTCTCTTAAAATGTATATAATATATTGAAATGTGTTAATTTATTACATAAATTAAATTTTTACTTCATTATGGAAATAATCAAAGGAGCTTAATTGTAATTTTAAGTCAAGTAAAAAAAGTTCTTATTTTGATTAGATATCGTTATAAAAAATTTTGATTTTTTTTCTTATGAGAAATATATATATATAAACACATGCATGCATGTATAACTACAACAATGCATTTGATGTGTATCCAAATAATAAAAAAGTTTTTTTGACATCATGAGAAAAGAAGAGTACCAAAGTGTAAATAATATATGATTATAAAAGTAAGAGGAGAGCGTATGGACAAGTTCTCCCGTAAAGCTGACGCTGCGTCATTAATACCCTTTTCTTCCAGTTACATCAAAATTCCCATTGCAAAATCACCAAGATATTTTAGAAAAGATATTGAAATGTATAATATAAAATCCTGAATCTGAAATCTACAGATCATCTTCTTTCCATAAAGTTCAAAAAAAGTTTCAAAAACTAACATAAGAAGTTTGAAAATCTCAGTTGAATTTCGATGTTTTCCCGTAGATTAACATTACACCGGAAGTAGGATTGTAAGTCATTTGGTTTTGCCTTAGTGTTCTTGTTTACAAAGTAGAATTTGTCCATGTTCACCATTCACATGGTTTCGTGACATAAATAAAGGATTGCTGCAATTATTTTTACTATCAGCATCCCCAACTTAGTGCTTAAGAAGTAATTTAAGTCGTTATTTGAGCAGCAAAATATTGTTTCGCATAAAATAAGATTTTATACATATGCTTTTTTGCGTGTTTTGTTGTAATTTTAACCTTCACTTCTTTTAATTATAACTTTACACGTAGCGTCATCTATGGGTTCTATGTTGACCCTTGCATACTCCAGCGGTGTATACATTGCACCAGTTCATGAAATAACATTACTATTCATCAGTTCTATAGAAATGACGAGACTATTATCTGTTTGTAATCTGACCTCTATTTAGCTATTCATCTCAAGAAACAGTGCCAGTTTATCCATTGGGCGTCTGGGACTGCCATCCAGGAGCTGGACTTAACCATATTTCTGGTTATAATTTTTGATCCACCAGTGCCAAGGTGGCCTGTAGATGTTATGCAACCAGGGCCCGGAATGAACTTAAATCGGCACTGTTAAGAACCATTAATGAAAAAAGGCAGAAAAGGCATGTTTTTGTGATTAGTTTAAAAACAAAAATGTAGCCTTAATTTGCTTGTATTGCAAAAAGTTCAAATGTAAAAATCACATAAAAAGATATGATGTACTGTTATAGCTATATAATTGCATACTCCATATAATTGCATAATCCAATCCTTGCATAATTCATATAACTTAGGATTGCCTTATCAAATCTTTTTTTTTTCCTAAAATTTAATTAATTTACATAAAATGCATTATTTTATAAACATAATAATGGTCTGTTCTGATTATTTTGAGAAGTTTTTTCAGATATGTGTACAGTGTTGGATTAAACGACATGGAGGCCCCCTAGGTAGTCGAATTCTTGGAGCCCTGTTGCCTAATAATTTTATTACACAAAATTTTAGGAATATATTTCATTGCACAAATAAAATAACAAATTATCAGAAAATTTAAAAAATATAAATAAACAATTATTTATTAGAATCTGTAATAAAAAAAACTAACTCTTGCAATAAAAAACAACCAAATCAGGGGTGGGCAAACTTTTCGGGGTACGGGCTACTTTTAATTTTTTCAAGGTGTTGCGGTCCACCCAGTGACTCAGGTGTAGTGAACTAAAAGAAAGTACGCAATACAGTCAGACCTCCATTTTACGAATTTCTCTATTTCGCTAAATTTTTCCTGGAATCGAGAAAAGTTTACGATTTTCTTCGTAAAATAAGCTCCAAATAGCGAAGTGCATTTTCTCTTATAATTCGATTTTTTTCCTCCGTATTTTTTCCTTCGATTTATTTCCTCCGAAGGGGGAAAACTGTATTGGATGGGGTATTTAGAGCAATTACAGCTTCATGCATGCATTTAAATGTCCATACTGATATAATAATTATTCACTTCTCATCAGTTTTCCTTTCAATTTTTTTTTAATTCCGTAAAATTGGATATCAATACCCCATTTTAAAGACTATTTTTCAATTTTCACAAAATCTTGAGAATTTGGGGTGCGGCTTAGATTTAAACCTTCGTATGATGGAATGATTATTAGGTCTTAGTGAAGGCTGTCACCCCAAAATGTCTTGGCGGTTCACCGATCAATCGCGATCGACTTAATGCCCACTCCGGAACTAAATATTTGGTTTTCTCAATTTTTTGGCCGTGAATTCTTTTAGAACATCTCGGAATTCTATGTTCTTTAAGGCGTCGTATTCAATGGCCATAATAGCAAGTGACATTAGTCTTTTGCAGCGTGAACTGTTTCATTTATATAAACTGCTAACTAAGAAAATAACTTCATCTAAATTAAGCCTTGATTGTAAGCCAATCTCAGGAAAAGAAAAGCTAAGCAACCTATTAAGATGTTCTGTATGCAATCGAACATCCGGAGTCTGGACGAAGTCTGTGTAGAAACTATCCATCAGTAGGTGTAAATTGAATACAAGACCATGTTCACGTCGCAAACGTGCACTCTTTACATCACAGACTTCTCTCGAATGTTTTTGGAGCACTAACAGAAAATAAAGAACATGTCCTTGCGGGCCCCTAAGAAGCGCGGGGCCCATAGGCTATTGCCTACTCCGCCTAATGAGTAATCCGGCACTGTATGTATATGTGAACTTTCCGGCACTGTATGTATATATGAACTTTCTAGTTTATGAATCCTTTATTTATTGTGCATCGAATTATTGATTGTATAAAAATAGAATTTAGGCACATTTACCATTTTTTTTTTTTAACTTAATAGTTCTGAACACAAAATTTGTACGACAAAACAGAAAAAAATAACTTTTTTTAAAAAATAAATTGTTTAAGTTTTCAACGCAATTTTTTTAAATGAAATACAATATGAATAATAACATAATGGAAATTTTAAGCAAGAAATTTATTGCGCTTGTTAATATTGTGTTTTATTTACTTGGTGATTGAGACGGCTGTTAATATTTTAATTAATTCGGAATTACACTGGAACCGAAACGCGATTTTTTTTTTCTCGCGATGCCGGAAGTAAAGTGGCAACAGTTACTTCTCCTGACGTGTTGTTATCAATCCACGTTGAAATCGTCTGTCAACGGTAAATAGAGTACTAGTTCTGTTTTATATTATTTCTGTTTCTGGATCTTATTGATAGTATCTTAATTTCACAAAACTGTTTTAAAATAGACTGTTTATTTATATGCAGTAGTTTTTATTTTTTTAATTTTTTGTTATAAAACATTCATTTTTGTTAATTTTTATTGTTTACATATGTTTTGCCAGTAAGCTGGTTCTTTTTTCCACACTAGTTCATATTTAACTGTAATGTTTAAAGAGAATTTTAGACTGTCATCTTATAATTTATTTTTTTGTGAAAATTATATATGACATACAAGATAGTCAACATATTTTGCCGTTCTTGTTTTCGTATACTTTTTAATTTTTTTTTTTTTTAAAAATCACATCTTTAAAAATTTAGAATTTTATGATTTAATTTTTAAGTGTGATGTCTTATTAACTTCGTAAGAGTTAAAAACAATGTTTGTCTCTCAAAAAAACTTCTCTTAATTTTCTCTCTTTTGACCAGTTTATCTAATTTTAAGAATTTTTCCCCAGTGGCCTATATATTTGGTAACAAGAATTTACACTGAATTGTTCACATTTCATGTTCTACGAATTCGTAAGCAACTATTTCTTGTTTATTGTGTTAACTTACAAGAAAGCTATGTATTTACTCATAAATTTGACATAGTGTAAATACGATATATATTTAGCAAATATTTAGTAAAAATTTTTATATATTTGTTTTTATAGATTTTTTTTTAGTTATTAGTAAAAATCTTTCTTTAAATTCAAAATATTTAAAATCAAAAATTTTTAACATTAGTTATGATATAAAATTTGAAAGTTGTTACAAAAACATATTTTTAAATTTCTTGGTTTATTTGATAAACTTTCTATGAAACTTTGTTTTTAAATAATTTGTATGAAAGAATAAATCTATCAGATTCCATTGTGATTTATCAATATTCTACTCCATCAATTATTTTATTACAAATAAACTATGTGGAATATATTTATACTTTATAGTACATAACATTTAAATATTTTCTTTATCAAAATTTATTGTTATTTTAGTTGGAAATGGTGAAAAAAATTATTCATAATTATTTGAAAAAGAAATGGTGTAAAAGAATGAGTATAAAAAGATAAAAAACCCCCCCAAAAAAATTCAATCTTTCAAAATAGTTCTATATATAAAATTGTATTTCAACACCCCTTTTTGAAAAATATTTTTATTTCCATTTTTTGTGGAGCATTTTCTAAAATTAGTTAATGAGTAATATTTTTGTTTCAGTATTTTATAATATACTGCATGAAATACTGTATACTCAAATAAAAAAGATGTTTCATCAAATTTACAAAGATAATGCTGATAAAAATAAAATAAAAATGACCATGAAAGAAAATGGCATAACATACACCCCCTCAACCCCTGCATCTCAGAGGGGCCAGGATTCTAGAGGGCCCCTAACCTGACTCGCACCCTTTATAAAATCTGGCTTAGGCCCAAAACCTGATGTTGCAGGGGAGCCCTCATATTCTCAGTTATGCCACTGATATGAGATAATTATTATTCAGATATATAATTGAAATTAAGCTTGAAATAATTAATATCATTCATTAGAATTTTAATAAAATCTTATTTTTTTTCGAAGTACCAACCTTAAATAATAAGTTTTAAATATGCTTAGAATAGTACCACCTAGTGTGTGTGTTAGTTTTAAAGATAAATATTTTAATTGAGTAATAAACCATTATTAAATCCTTTTTGGTTAAATGTACAACCTAATTTAAAACAATGCATTTTGTGTTTGCATGCAGATTGCACAGTGATGTAGGCTAGACACTAAGAGATAATAAAATTGTTGCTTATACATTTAATTGACACTTGAAGAGATGCTCTAAGCTGAATAAATGTTCTTCCTTAAAGTATCAAAAAAAGAAAGAAAAGGATCTTCTCCAAAACATGATAAAGAGGAACAACATATATATATACTAAAGAAGCAACAGTATCCTTTGGGAGCATCAAATATTTTGGTGTCATGAATTTGAAAAATCTCACTCTCAAGCAACTTCTACGCATATAAGAAATAACTTCAAAAATATGTGTATGTGTGCAGTTTGATGTCAACAGGTCACTTTGATTTTTCTAAGATAATTTTTTTTAAAAATATTAGTTATTTAGTTCTGTTTTAAATTTTAATTAAACAAATAGAAGGTTTAAAAAGTCACAAGAAATTGTCTTTTATAAATAAAGTATTATTTCAAAAGACTTGTATTTGGTTGATATTTTTAAACTTACTTTTGCTCATTAATTAAAAGATTTCCATTATACTGTTGTATGAATTAATGCCTTTAACTTATTTCAGATTGAAAATGGATTGAAGCCTTTCTACTCTTGAGACTTCAGTGAATAAGTTTTCTTGGTGCAAATAGTCATGATTCCACCTCCTTCGCATTTACCACCTGGTGGTAATCCAATGTTTGATCCACAAAGTGCAAATAAGGTAAATGTTAATATTGTTTTATTCATTTATATATGATTAAAAAAATTACCAAAACTATTACTATCTTTTTAAAAGTTAAGAGCATGTTGGTTTTAAGAATTTTGAATTTTGCTCAAAATGAAAGTATAGGGTGTAGGTTAGTGATTTTTAAAATAGGTGGGCAAACTATGGATGTTTAAGAACTTACACATAGGTCCAACGACCTATTAATTGGCAAAGATTTTGAAAAATTTGTACCAAAGTTTACTGATTTTTTTTAAAAAAATTAAATGGTATTTCAGTACTTAAATTTCATTTTTTAACCAAAAAAGTTGACTTTTAGCTAAATGAAATATTTGGTAAAATCCTATTTTTATACAGCCTTTGTCATCAATTTTAAAAATATGCTAAGATTGCTTAAAGTATGATTTTCAAATCCGAGAGTCTTGTCTACATGAAGCAAGATAGCATCATCTCTGGAAACCAATGGAACTGCTGCATAAGAAAAAAACATTTGGTAAAAGTCGAATATCACAAAAATTTTTGTATGAAAAGGATCAAAAGAAATGAGGAATACTGCTGACCTTAATAAAGGTATTCAGATTCTCTCTGACAAATTCAGTTTAAATAAAAAAGAAAATTAAAATTTATTCTTTTAAACCACTGTGAAACTTTTTTTTTAAAATTTCAGCTTTTTTTTTTTAATAATTCTAGTTTAGCATTAAAAAAAATAGATTGCTTGACAAAAATTGTGCAGATTTTATTTATTCTGAGGGCAACTGCTGTCTAACTTAAAAAGAACAATTTGAATTTCTTCCATTATATCACTATAAAACTTTTTATAAAAATTATTTAAATTTTTCCTGTTTGATAAATTTATTTTAGAGTTAAAAGGGAACAAAATTACCTTTATGCAGAAAAATATGCACGTTCTCTCCCCCTTCTGTTGAAAATTCCAGTTTAGTGTAAAAAGAATAACTTAGTTGTAAGACTATAAGCTTCCCCAGGCAAAGAGAATAATAGTTGCACTGCTGAAAAACCAATAGGGTTACAAAAAATTTGATGGCCATTTTGGTAGACTTATTGCCACTTTTAGTACCAAATAATTTTTGTTACCAATGAGTGCACCAAAATAGGATCCAACTGAAATATCAGGTAACTATGATATTCAGGTAGTTTATAGGATCCAGCTAAAATATCAAGTAACTATGATATTCAGGTAGTTTTGTGTCTATTTTTAAATAGACATTATGCCCATTAGCATCCACTTCCTTAATGGACTCATCCAGTGGCATCTCGTCCTTAAAGTAGTTCTCGTCCTTGGGGGGGGGGGGATGTGAGAAGAAATATAAGAGGTCTTGTAAGTATTTCTAATGTGTTAAGCACACATTGAAACTTTTTTTTTTATTGTCTTTTGGTGATGGTTCTTGATTTGGCAAAAATTATTGACAGATTAATATGTATCGATGTGCTTTGTAAGTGATCAAAAATTAGTAACTGATTAAAACAAAGTTTAGGTTATTCATAAGTTCATTAAGTTGATTTAGTGCTGTATTGATGTTAGCTATGAATGTTATTAAATAAGAATTGTGATACTGAAAAACAACATAAAAATAGACCTCTTGTAAGGTACCTAGAAGCATACATTGAACATTTACATTTATTGAAGAAATTCTTCTGTTTGAGAGGGTTTTTTTTGTTCTTTTAATATTTTTTCAGTTAAGTTTTTTTTAAGCAGGATAAATTTTCTTGAATAGCATCAATGAAAATGCAAATCAGCTCATTTAAATATCTAGTATTATACTTTCACCCTCTTTGCACACAAATTCTTAGAGACTAAGAATAAAATTACTTTTTGCTTTAATTCACATCTTTTCATATCTACCTATTTGTCATCACTTAAATCTATGTAATACTTCCTGTCCTCAAACAAAGCATTCTTTCTTACAAATTGTATAATATAATGCACATTAATCCTATTTTTCCGGCATTCACAAATAAACCCATTTTTCAATTCTTTCTTAAATCAATGCTTATAATCATTATAAGCTGAACATTTAAACTTATTCTCAAAATCTGCCCCTACACTACTATAATTAATTTTTCCTTGGGTCCCCCCCCCCATCCCCTTTGTTTGAAATCATACTTTCTAGAAATCATATCTTGAAATCACACCTTTCAGAACACTTAATAAAGGGATCTCTTGATTGAAGTGTAAAAAGACGTTGTGCTTTTACTTTTTTGTGCTTGCACAAAGGATGAGCTAACCTATTTGAGAGGGAGAAAATCTGTCACTTTAAACTAATGAATAGCAATCAAAAATAGATAATATATGGCCCTACATAAAAATATTACAAATTCAAATTATTGAAATGATCAGAGTAAGTTTGCTTGAATTATAAAAACCAAAAAAGTTAAACATTTTAATGTGCTTCTAACTTTTCACTTCAGCTAAAGTTTATATGAATTACATATAATAGAAGTATCCATTATAAGTTTCCGCTCTAAGTTATTGCTTAGAGAAGTTGTATCATTAAAACTCTGTCTTACTTTATGTAAGTTCAGATTGTAATCCAAGTAGATTTTGTTTGGCAGGTTTTTCTCTTTCCCATTTAATCCAAAAATCAAATTTTGTGTCTATAAATCAACTATTCATTTTAAAATATTTTTTCATGTTCTTTTGGTAAAAAAGGGAGAGGAATTATAAATCCTATTTTTTTAGTGTTATTATACCTAAATTAAACATTCTTTTTAGCTTTTGTATTTTAATTTTTCTTAAATCTTGAATAAACTGTAAAAGTGGAAGTTGTATTTCAAAAAAGTTCAATTAAAATACCATACTTTGAATGAACACTTTTTATTTGTTTTTATTTATTTCATTTCTAAGTTAGTGTATTTCTTTTATGAAGATCGTTAATTTTTCTTTTCAGCTCTCACACCAAATGCAAGATATGAAACTGGGCCCACCTCTACCACAAACTGCAATGGGTAAACCACCACCTAATAATCCTCAATTAATGCCAGGAGCTCCTTCACCCACACATAGACCAACTATGCCCACAACTGTAACATACAGCACTCAACCGAGAGCTACATATCCATATGTAAATAACAATCCGCCTGGCAGTATAAATCCAGGCATGCCTGCTTCTCCAATGAATAATAACCAATTCCCTCCTCCTAATGTACCTTATCCAAATCAATCTTCAACTCCTCAACAAACACAAAAACATCAAATTTCAAGCCCAATTCTGTCTCCTCCTACTAATAATCCTGTTTACAGTAATGGTATCAGCAATGGTCATGAGGATAACAAACTAAATCAAAATATTCAATCACCTGGACATGGTCCTCCCCAACAAAATTATAATGCACCTCAATCTCCATTATCTGGACCACCACCACCAGGTCAAATGCCCTTCCAACATCCTCCAAATGGTTCTCAAGCAGGTCCACCCAATTCACCATATCTTCCACAACAGTTTTCAAGCCCTAATTCGATGCATGGTCAACCAATGTCACCACCACAGCCTGGTTTCCAACAATACTCACAATCTCCACCAGGTAGTTTTCCCCCTTCTATGCCAAGCGGGCCTCCTATGGGATCCATGCCTGGTGGTCTTCCTCCTGGTTCCCCACAGTTTTCAAATATGCCTTCTAATCAAGCTCCTCCTGGTAGTCCTCCATGGCAGAATTCTCAGTTTCAAGGTCCTGGTGCTCAAAATCCAGCAGGATATCCATATGGAACACCAACACAGGGAATGCAGCAGCAACAACCCAGAAAATTGGATTTGGATATGATGCCAAGCACAGTATGTTAATTTTATTATCTTAAACTTACATTTGAAGCCAGGGTATTCTTTAAATTTATGGGGGGAAAATGAATTTTCATCATATTATTACTGAAACGGCATCTTTACAATATTTAAAGATATCAAATTTATTAAGACTTCTAAATTTTTTTAACGAATCTCAAGGGGCAAAGGATATAATTGCCCTGGAGTCTGTAAATTTCTGATATTTCATAATAGATATTTAAAAACATAAAATTAAATAGTTCATCATTTTTTTTATAAATTGCATGACCAATTGAATTAAAAGTTGTTTTTTCTTAAAAATCCATTTTCTTTTCCTTTTCAGTTACTCTAATGGGGTTTTTTGGACAATCAACCATCATATAGTTTTAATGTTATACATAAAATTACATACCAAACATTGGAAGGATTCATGAAAACAAAATTATCTTGATTATTTTTTGCAAAGTTATATGTTATCAACAATGATAACCTTAGGCTAGAGTATGAACTTATTATGCTTGCATATTTTTAAAAATGTATAAATAATCCATATATAAACATAAATTTTTCCATATTCAATTAATTATAAGTATGATTTTGTATATTTACGATAGGTTCAATACCGAGAGGAAGATAAAAATACAAGAGGAGGATATTACACTACAGATGTTAAAGGACAACTACCTCCTTTGGTTACAACAGATTTTATTGTCCAAGACAGAGGTATGAAACATATGTATCCTAAGATGGAATGTATTTTTAATGGTTGAGATTTAAGATATTCTGTTTAAAAGGGAAACTTAAAAATGTGGGGGGGGGGGGTTATATTATACGTTTCCCTTTAAAAATATTTTTATGTATAATATAAAAAGACAACCAGACAACTTGAACTCTAATCCGAAGAAATCTACTCAGAGGAACTACCAAAAACCATTAAAGAATGTTAAACAAAAGTTATGTGTACAAAAAATTCATTTATATCGTTTCTTTTTCAAATGCTTTACATATAAGTTAAGATGTATAAAAATTACAGGAATTCTTTTTAAACCAAACAATAGTCTTTTTTTTCTTTCTGAATAGTTAAAATTATTTTAACATTGATTTTCCAGTTTGGGCTTATTTCCTTAAAAACTGCTACCCTGTTTTTTTATTGAATTTGAGAATTTGTATCAGTTTTTAATCAATCACTTTGTAAAAGCCTTCATTGTTGAAATTTCCTATGAATATCTATATATAGATAACTATTGCAAACTCATCCAAATTATTATGAATATTTACCAATAATTTAAATATCTGGTTCCCCAACTTTTAATCTGAAAGCCTTAAAATCTGAAAGAATTAAGACTTCTGATAGACTTCAGGAAAGGTTTTGTATTGAATACGGACATGTTAAAATATTTAATGCCAATTTAGGATTTATTTTTCTTTTTTAATGATTTTTTAAGGCCAATCAAGATCAGGCATCTTAAAACTCACATTTAAATAAATTTCAGAAATATTAAATGCTTCAATTAAAAAAGTGCATTTTCATGAATTTTTTGCTTTATTTAAAAAGTAAAAGAAAAATTTTTAAATAACATAATCTGAAATTATTATAATAATTTGTAATTGTTTTCTTTTTTTTAAAATAGGCATGTGTAGCCCACGTTTCATTAGATCATCACTTTATAGTCTTCCCACTAACCCAGATGTTTTGAAACAGACTGCAATTCCATTAGCTATTACTATTAATCCCTTGGCTAGTCTACATGAAGGAGAGGTAATCAGTTAATTTGCTTATTTTTTAATCTTAAGTTATTCAAAAATGTATCATTCTTTTCACATTATATTAATATTTTTGATTTAAGTCTGAAACAGCTGACTTTTAACTCCTTTCTTTCAATTTTCCTTTTATGGAGATCATCTGCCTCTTATGTAAACAAAGATGGTATGATTTTCATTACATGAAAAACATAATAAATGTTCATTGTTTGTTCGATCCGAATTTTCTTTTTCATGACAAACATGTTTACATTTTTAATTCCTCTGGCTGTTGATTTTTCAATTGTTTTACTGTTATAAGTCCTTAGTCTTATTTGATTCCTTTACTATAATTTCTCACCACATGTTAGATTAGATTTAATATCCTGTTATTTTCCTTGAGTTAAAATTGTAAATCGACATGGGAATATGATTTAAAATATATTGGATATTACAATTACCAAGTATTTGACATTAAAATTGAAATTTGTTTAGCTTGAAATTATTCTTGTTTATATTAAAATAAGAAGGGTATGGGATGCCATGCATCTAATAATGAAACTAGTTAAATTTTGTGAGAAAATGTCCTGCAATGCATAGAAATGCAACTGTAATTAAGAATGCTTCAATCAACTTTCTTTGTGATAATAGGAAATATAGGTTATATTTTGTTTTTGATACTCTCTTCATAAAAAAAATTAAGATGAGAAAAATATATCATGTATATATTTAGATGTGATTTTACTGTATTTTATTATGTATATTTTTTTATTCTTTTCTAAAGCCAAGAAAAAAAGTGATACTTACATATTATTACAACCATGCCAACTTTCAAGATAACTCACCAAATTAGCAACCAAGATTTCACATGTCATATTTCTCCACTTGCCACCATTCTGAGCATAACATTTCTTTGATATTGCAAGCTCAAATACTAATATACTAATCTTAGATTTTCCAAATTCTTAAATAATAAATATAAGTTCCTTTTCTTTCATTCATTGTCATTTATTTATAATTATTAATGTAATGCATTTCATTCATTATTAATGTATTTTTCGATGCACGTTCCATATTCCCATCAGCATATGCTGTTTTTAGAATTTGTGCAGCTTTATTCAACGTCATCTGGGATGGTTGTGATAATATGTAAGTACCTAAACAGCTTATTAAAGTCAATGCAGCGAACTCGGTTTCATTACAGTGGTTGTTTAATTCTTGAATATAAAGAAGTTTAAATGCTTTTTTTAGGAAGAAAATAAATTTAAAGTTTATATACATTTCTCCAACAGACGGAACCTCCTTTATGTTTATATAGAGAACAAGGTCCTTTGAGGTGCAAAAGGTGCAAAGCATATATATGTCCTTTCATGACTTTTATGGAAGGTGGGCGTAGTTTCCAGTGTGCATTCTGCAAAGTTGTTACAGAAGGTAAATCCCTGTTTTATAACAATCTTTATGCTGTGATCATTATTAATTGAAAAATAGCTATATATGTTCTATTTTTTTTTTCTTTGCAAATCTTTCCTTGTAAATTTATAATTATTTTCTTTATAGACATGTGATAAAAAATTTAGCTTCTTTGAATAAGAGAAAGATGAATTTAATTTATTTTAAGCAGAAATTAAAACTTTTATTATGCATTGTTAAAATGATGCATTTCCAGAATTGTGAATGATCCTTTAAAAAATATCTTTAAGATGTTTTTAGATACAATTATTTGTTATAATTTTCAATCATTATAAATAACAAATCAGCATGAAAAATATTCACACAGTTTAATTTTAATAAGATATGTCACCAAGTTGTTTTGCTTTTTTGTAAGATATAATCGTAAATTTTGATTAATTCTTAGTGATAATAAGAATATTTTAACAATTAAATTTGCTTGCATATATGTGCAAAGACTCAAAATATGCATCAATATCTGTACCAACTATTTTGAAATTGATCTAAAAATAAATTCTCTTGGCATTCTGTTTAATTATTTGAACTAAAAAAATTGATTTTTTCTTCATACATCACTACAGATATTTTTTCCTTAATTACTTAATATGAAATTCATTAACCAATAAATTTTTTTATACTTTTTAAAAAGTTAATGAGTTATGTAAAAACAAACGAGTATTTGCATCTTATACTGTCTACCAATTTTGTCATATCAAAAAATCTCATCAGTGCCTCAATTTACAATCAGTAGTGGAAAACCATTCCCAAACATACTCAAACGCTATATTTTTGTAAGTATATGTGTGTGTGCTTGAAAATCTCTTTTATATGTACCACTTCCGTGTATCTTCAAACACAATCTTAATTGTGCATGCTCAAAAATAAAGCATTTTTCATAAAAATTTTAGTATTCTCTCCTCTTATTTTAATGAGAAGTGACTTACATTCAGGGTTTATTTTTTGTATATGAGAGCATAGGTAGCATTACAAAAAATATGGCCTAATATGCAAGTTTCTGAAAGACACAAGGATTGGCAAAATTTCAAAATGAGAAACATAACAGAACTTCACAATTGCATTTAAATTCATGCTTTTTGGATTTATCTGAGGGCATCTACATAACAAAGAATTGTTTGTCACAATTTTTAATGTAATTATGGCATTTTAGCCAATTAGGTATTGTACTTATTAGATATTTTAATAATTTCAAGTGCATGTGGTTTTCTTTAAGTACAATATTTAATTCTAAATCTTTAGAAATTTATTTGTCAACCATCTAATACAGGAGTATGTGCAGGAATTTGTTTTTAGGCATATGTGTAAAGGATGACAATAAATTATATACGTTCTTTCAAGAAATGTTTATAAATTTTAAAAAATAACAGTTCCTATTCTACTATCACTTTGTAAAAGTTCATTATTTCTGAGTTAGATTTCACTATAAAAAATGCATAACTGATACATTTGAAATTCCTAGTTACTTTTATGCTTTAATGTAAATTTTATCGATTATTTTTAATATAGTGCCCCAAGATTACTTTTGCTTCTTGGATGGAATGGGAGAAAGAACTGATAAATATCATCGTCCTGAACTTTGCTTAGGATCTTATGAGTACATTGCAACAAAAGAGTATTGCAGGGTAATTCACTAAATTTTTTTTTATGCCTTTAATTTTTCTTTAAATTTTTTTATTGCATTATTTTAATGATTTTGAAAATATTATAAATTTCCCTTTACTTATTTACAGAATGATGAATTGCCAAATCCACCAGCTTATATTTTTATGATTGAAGTTTCTAATGCTACATTTAGAAATGGACTAATTCCACTTCTTTGTGAAAATATGAAACATGTATTGCATTCCTTACAAAAGTAAATTTTAAATTATAGCTATTTTAAACGAATGCTAATCATTTTTTTTCTGATCAAACATATTTTTATTTTCTAAAACTTTTTCTGTTAAATGATTTCTTGAATCTGTTTTTTTTTCAGTGATGAAAAAAATGACACTTCTAAATTGCGGGTGGGATTTGTGACATATAACAATGTTTTGCATTTCTACAATATGAAAGTAAGTTTTCATTATGACACTTAAATTCTGTTTATCAAAAAATGAAAATTATGTTTACATTGCAGTTTTGCTATAAGGCCCCATTTACATGCAAACTTACAAATTGCCAGCAAATTAGTGTTGGGGCGAAAAGCCAGCTTTTTCCCAGTCTTTTTTTCATCCCGTTTACATGAGAATCTGGTGATTGGTTGATAGATTCATGGGACTTACAATGGTTACAGCAGGGGGGGGAAGAAACCAATAAAAATTAACTATAATAAATGGTATCCCCATGGCAACCACATCACCAAATGATAGAAATATCAAGGTAACCATACTGTAATGTTATTGCCAATCTTGCCGAGTATAAACAACAACAACTTGGCATGTAGCACTCCTGTATCAAATTAGCACTGAAAAAGTCCCGTTTCAAAGCTTTTATTTTACTATGAATTTTTAGAACTGTCTGAGCATATCCATTTTTTTTAAATTTATCACAAATTTTGTTATACATTTCTGAATCCCATACAGTTTCATGAAATTTTTGTTGTATTTTTTGATTCTCCCAAATGTTAATTTAAAGCTCTTATTTCTTCAGTGACCAACATGCACAATTAATAACAGCAGCCATCTTTGAATAAATGAATCTCTGTGCCAATGCATGATGTGAAAATTTAAAAATGAACTTTGCTTTCGTCTGCATGTATCCTGCTCCAAAGCATTTACAAAAATCAAACCTGCTTTTCAAACCAGTATAATACCAGCTTGTCTAGAGGGAATCAATGCTGGTAATTTGCCAGCAATTTTCATCCATATAAACAGGGCTTGAAAACCATTTCTTGGTATTTTTAATTTTTATATATTTCACCAATTATTGAAAATGAGATTTTGTTTCCATAGCGAAATTTACTTCCTTGTAAATATAAATGTTTATTTTTTTTATTATGCCTGTACATTAAATAAAATCATTAGAATTGAATTTTTTTTTCGTATAGTTGCAAAAATTAAAACTTTCTTTTAGAATAAAATTTTACAGTTTTTGCATTAAAATAAATAATATCCTAAAAATAACAATTTTAAATACATTTCTGTTACATTTTCAGATTTAGCATAAATTTTATTTCCTACTCTTAAGTTTTATTGAACATTGCAACTTTATTCCTTTATGATTCTGTGATAAAAATTTAAAGTGTAATATGTTTTATTCCTCTAGAAAAACCTTACTCAACCACACATAATGGTATTGTCTGATGTTCATAATGCATTTGTTCCTTTATTGGAAGGATTCCTTGTTACTTTAGCTGAAGCAGAGGCTCTAGTAGATAGGTATATTCAGTTACATAGATTAATTTATCACTTTTTGTAGAATATAAAAAAAACAGTAATCACACAATAAGTATGGAAATTAATTTTGTTTTAATAATATGTAGGTGTACTTTATGTACTATAAAACTGTTAAAAATTACCTTTTTACAAGCGTACTCTTTAACTAAATTTTTCTTTGTTTACTTCCTTTTAACATATTGTTTAACTCATAATTGGAATTTATAAAAAGTTTGTGTAATTTTTTTTTTATTTTTCTGCTTATATAAATAGCATGTAGTTGAATGAAAATTCTTGTAAATTATTGAAAACAATATTTTATCAATCATTGAAGACTTTTTGTTCTTTATATTATAAATTTTAAGATTGTTTTTCCTATTTACCTGAAAAGCAATTTTGTTTTGCAAGATTTATTGTTTGTTTTGTTTTGTTTTTTAATTTGACATTGTAATTAAGTCAATTGCATTTTATAATGTTTTTTTCTTTCTAAAGTTCTAACAGACTTAAAATGTTATTATTTTTTCCTAATAAATGTGAATAATCTATTGGCCATTTGTTTAAAATATCTGTTTTCTTAGAATTGAGAAAATTTGCTTACAGTTTTCTCTCTCGCTTTCTACTTCAAACTACCAAACTCATTATTAATAATGTGGGTTACAATTAAAGTAATAAATAAAATTCTTATTAATAATTGCCAGTTATTATTAATAATAACCCTGTTTTTTTGGTAAATGTGTTAATAATGCACATCGATCCACCGGTTATTATGAATATTTGTGAAGGTGAAGTTCAATCAGTCTGATTATATTGAAACAACTCTAACATAGTTTTATGTCTATATGCTGTGATAATAACTGTCATTGCAGACATTAGTAGTTTAGGTATCTGATTACCTTAATATCATGAATTTGGTCAAAAACTGACAATTTTTTTTGAATGATTTTATTTTATAAGCCATTTTATTAGCTGCATAGAAATACTAGGGTTTTTTTTATTTTTCATTCTCTAGAACAAAAGTTGTAACGGTTTTAATAAAAACAATTACCACTTCTGGTTAACAAATGCTAACTGGAAATGGCATTTTAAAACCAAAACTATTTTTTTTTTTTTTGGTTTTTTCCATTTTTAAAATTTTTTTTGAAGTAAAGCATATTTAATATTTTATTTGAACATTGCATCAAAAACATCATAACAAGGTTGATTTTAAATGTCAAGCACAAGTTATTCGCACAATAAATGCACAATGCACACAAAGTGAAAGTGTCTACATCCAAAGTAAACAAGCAGCTGACATCGTCTAGCTGTTTGCAGGGAAAATTATCGTTATCCAAGCATATTGAAAATCTCTAGCCAAGTGCATTGGAAGTTATTGCATTGACCAAACTTCATTGGTAATTATTAATATAAACCTTTAAATGTAATTAATTCTGATAAATATTATTCACTTAAACCATTTTGTTCATTCTTATTAATGACTAGTGATTATTAATAACCGATAAATCACATTGACTGTAACATGTATATAATTTTTATGCTTGGCTACTAATTAATTTTATTGTTTAGCTGAATTCATGTTATTCCTATTTTGTAGTCTAATGGAGCACATTCCACGTATATTTATTAATGAACCAGCTACAGAAATAATCCTGGGTCCAGTTATTCAAGTTGGACTAGAAGCTTTAAAAGTAAGGTTATATAATAAAATGCTAGTGCATGTTGCAGTTAGTGAACTACTTTTAAAATTATTAATGTAAATGTAATAATATGCAACTCATGGATAACTTATTTCATTTCAAGAATGCCAATTGTTCTGGAAAACTGTTAATATTCCATTCTACCATTCCTAATGCTGATGCACCTGGAAAGTTACCACACAGAGAAGGGCAGAAATTATTAGGAACAGACAAACAAAAGGTATTTAATCATTTCTTTAGTGGGAAGGGGAGTTCTATTTATGGGCTACTTTTTTAATAAATTAAAAAAGATATTGAAATTAAAACCAGCAAAATGAGGTTCTTTGTCTCTGTATTTTAATTTGTTTTATACTATCTTTGTTCCTTAAGAATTCTACCTTTAATTTTATAACATACTTCTTGTTTTCTGAGCATATTTTCTTTTTAATATTTCTGTTTTTAAATTATATTATTGTTAAGAGTTTCTATCTTATATGAAATTTGCTGCAGTAAGCATCATGAAATTCTTTTTAAAAAATGTTTTCCATAAATTGAGGCAAAAAGTGTTTCTAATAAGGCAGTTCAGAAATATTTTTAAGCTCTAAATTAATATAAAGAAACTGCCTTTTAATAAACATCTAAGAATTAAAATTTACCAGTTTACTCTTTACATGCATATCAAGAACTATGTTGCTAAATGAAAATTGTACATTTTGTAAAAAAAATTGAAAATGAAAAATTTTAGACTTAAAAGTTACTATTTTGACTTTTTATTACAATTCAACACTATTTTTTTTTATTTTAGTTATTTTTTTCCTATTTTATGCTGTGTAGACAGAAATCAAAATCTTGTTATTGTTTTGTAAGTGAATGAGTTAAAAATTATAAATCCATTGAATTTTTGCTTTTTAGATTGCTCTGGCCCCACAAACTGATTTCTATAGTAAGCTAGCTCAGGATTGTGTTGCAGCTGGATGTGCTGTTGATCTCTTTCTCTTCCCAAGTACATATGTTGATATTGCAAGCATGAGTCCCTTGTGCAGGCATACTGGTGGTCAAATTTACAAATACACATACTTTCAAGTAAATAAGATTATTTATTTTATTGATAACATAGGTTGTAATTATTTCAAAATGTAAACATACTTTCATTACACTATAATGCTACCTTGATTCTCAATATAGTACCATGTGAATCATATTTTTAAAATTCTCATATTTCAATTTCAATTGGAGAATTTTTCCCATTTTAAATGCTGAAAAAAGAAAAAATTCGGTTTTCTGGTAATCAGGATTGTGGAGAATAGAAGTGGCCCCCAACTTTTGTGCATAAAAAGTTCCTGTTAAGTGTGCGGGAATATTGTATCTTCAAAACTAGAGGGATGCAAAAAAATATGCACCCAAAATAGTGTTTTAAAGTATTTATTTATCGATGTGAGTATACAATGAAGTTAAAGAAGCATGTTCAAGTGCTTTCAGGCATTTTCTTTATATACTTGTCAAAATTTTGCTAAATGCCTTTTTTCCCCATAAAGATTTCTCAATGTGCTGTGTCTTTCTCAATTGCCTTTTCAGTGAGTAGGTATTGTACTCAGCACGTGACCAAAATTCTAAATTGTGAGGTTGTTTGCCAAAAGCCCTCGTGTTGCTTTAGAGCAGAGGTCAGCAACCTATGGCATGCTTGCCACATGTGACACACAATACGTTTCTCAGTGGCACTCTGCATTACTCAACAAATGTTTCAATTTTTGAATGGATGAAAGTTGTAATGTGGACCTACCTTATTTGACAAACATCTCCAAAATTATGGACATTTACGGAATTGTGGGAAAAAAATCTGAAAGATAACTCTAAAGATAAATTTACATCTATTTTGTAAATTATTGAATGCCTTTTCTAAAGAGTTTTAATTGTTTGAAGAGAGAAAATTGCATGTACTATGCTTTTAGTTCTACATATCCGAGTAAAAAATATTTCCTCATATCGAAAATATTTCAAATCCTCATAGAAGTTGTTTAACAATGGAATGCTCCAAATTGTGTCAAATTGAAAGTCAAAAATTACACCCCTGATTTTACAATATGTAGTAGTTCACACTGTGGGAAAGCACTAGGTTCACATTAAAATTTTTATTTAACTGTAATGAAGGGAAGTACTTACATTTTATGTTGTCTCTTTCTTACTTAATTAAATATGCTTACAAATAGTTTACATAGTTTTAATTTTTGTTGAAGAAACAATTATATTTTTTGCTGTTTATTTTTATGTGAAGAAATATTTTTAAATGATGCCAAATTAATATATAATAAAACTGTAAATCTATATTATTGACCTCTATTCATTAATTCTGCATGTATTATCGCGAGAATCAAATTATTTCAGAAATGTTCTACTATTGGCATACTGAATCATATTAGTAGATTGGTTTAGCATGCTTACAGCTAAAAGGTTGCCGACCCCTGCTTTAGAGTGTGACATTAGACAAAAACTAGTTCAAACTCTATTGCCTTATATGCTTTAGAAATAAGTTCTCTATTGAGATCATTTTCTTCCATGACAATCAAAAATTTGTCAAGATGTATGAAGGTTTCATTTATATTTTTAACTGTCAAAATGTTGTTTTTACCAGCTGCATCCTCACTTCCATTGTGTATTTCATTGTTAATTAAATATTCATTTGACATCAGTACTAAGTTGGATTCAATTAACTCATTAACATCTTAATTGCTGGTGTCCAAGTTTAGTTCATTCATTAAGCAGTTGCAGCTGTGATAGTTATAAGGGTTCCTTCAAAATTTATAAAATCATATTTGTGCTTCTAGGAACCACTGCCATAGCTAGCTTTGAGGAGGCTCCGTATCAAAAGTCCTTCAGGGCTCTTTTTAGATATAAGACCCCCCCCCCCATTAGTGGACTGTAGTTACACATGTTGGGGCCCTTGTATCATTGATATGGCGGTAGCTACACCCCTGCTAGGAACCCTCCATTGTCGATATTTTTTTATTTCAACCCATGAGTCTCCAATATTGTTTACATTTCATATATATATAATGTAAGTCTTCCAAATACCTGTAGATGTTTGCCCATTTTCTTTGTCGGTTTCCTTGATGGCCTTAGTCATTATTGTACTTATAATGTTGTTTAAAAGTAGCTATCACTGTTTAGCCCATGGGCTATATGATGCGAGCAGTATTTTGGGATGAAGAAACACAACTTTGGTTATCAGAAATAAACTCTGTACAGATTTTAAGTATTCTGGGGTATTTGTCTGAGATTAATATTGCTTTAAATTATAAATTATTTTTACAATATTGCTTAACTGTTGGCATGAAAGGGAAGGTTAACTAATCTAATTATTTTATCATGGTAACCCAGACATTTTCTATTTTATTTCTAAATAACCAGAAGCAGTTCTTTGTCATTCCCTTATGTTGCTTGGGAATTTTTGCTTGGTAAACTATAATCAACAAACATATTTAAAAAGTCGAATTCTCAAAAATGTATAAATTAGTAACTTGTTCAAAAATTGAGGGCCACCTGCATTTTATTTTTTTGGAATTAGATGTATAAATTGTCTGATAAATCCTTTATATTGCTGATAATCATTTTCAATACTTTTTTTAATTTATATGTATGAACAGTGGTGTAACAGAATATTAGGGCCCCCCCTGAAAAGTCGTGTTTTGGGTCCCTAGTGGGATCTTACACAGAATTGCAAAATTATTACATAACATAGAATCCTGCCCCCCCCCCCCCCCCCAGTAATGCAAGGGTTGTGATTTGTAATCTGCCTTGGGATTAATTTATCCATCTATTTCTGTGATTTTTCACTTGTTCAAGCCAAATTTGGAAAAGTTTTTTGAAGTGCTCTCATAAACATTCATTTGTGATACATTTTTTCTATTTTATATATTTGTAGGATTTCAAACTGTTCTGTGTGCATGCAAATCAAATATGTTATTACTTATATTACCTGATATTTGATAACTGTTTCTTAACTTTTTTTTTCTATGCCCCCATCTGCTTTTTAAAAAGTCATATGTCCCCCTATATATATAAACAAATGATAAATGTAAATTATTACAGTAGGTAAATTTTCAAAACTTACAAACAAAGGAAAACTGAAATAGAAATAAAAAATTTAGTGAGATCCTTGCGCTTGATGTTTGTTGCAAAGAGATTTTATGTCAGGCTCCGTTTTAGTTAATTTTAGTCTCAAGTCTCCTGATTTTGTTATATCCAGCCTATTTCTTCTTTTTAGCAGCAAATAGGCACTAAATCCTTTTTCAGTGAAATATGAAGATGAAAATTGTAACAATAGTTTGCTTGCGCATTTGGTTGCATATGGATATTTAATTTCAGTTTCTTCATAAAGCCATGCCATTAGTCCTTTTTATTAAATAATGGTTTAATTGGCACAACATTTTGCATTTCTGAGAGTTCTTCTTGATACTGTAAATCTGAAATATCAGAAAGATCTACTAACATTGGCTGCATCATCCAAGTTCAGAAATCAATTTTTTGTAAATCAGAAAACCCTTTTAAATCAGCTGACAAAATTTTTAGATGATTGATGATAACATTTATAGCTGTATCAATTACTTTACATTTTTGGAGCCATTAAAACCTTATAAAAATTTTTGTTCAAAATTTTGTTTATATTATTGGCTTTATAGATCCTTTATGCTCTAAATAAGTCCTTTTCTGAATTGCCTCCCTTAAGAATCCAATTTTCCCCTTGTGGGGCACAGGCTCCACATCAAGAAACCCATTAATTGTTTTGTTAACCAGTCTCAATGTATTGTATATATTTTAATTGATTGGTTTGTTTTATTATTTATAGTCACATATTGATGGAGACAGATTCCTGGAAGATCTTGAAAGAAATATTACAACTCCCACAGCTTTTGATGCTGTTCTTCGTGTTAGAACAAGTGCAGGTAAAGAATGGACTTTGTCAGCATATTTAAGGATTTAGTATTAGCATTATTTTTTTCTTTAAAAAAAAAGATATTCATGGCCATTATGTAAAACTGTTTATTTCTGTTTTATATTGTGATTGGGAAAAAATTACGCATTACATATGTACAGTTAAATAAAACCATATTGTAAATTTATTTTGAATCTTATCTTTTTATTCTTTTTTTAAAACAATATTGATATTCTATGTTTGTACATAAATAATCTTGGAAAGTAATGATTGCTATATGTGTTTAAAATCAAAATGGTTACATGTATTTCAGGGGATGCTGTATGCTCTTAATAGTTTCTGTCAAGGGATTCTAATGACATTTTCAATTATAGAAGAGCAACAGAAATTACTTGTTAATGACACATGTTAATAATCTGTACTGTCTACTCTGTGCTATTGAAGTCAATGAGAAACATTAATCATAATAAATGCTCATATCTAGTGTGATACTTCTAGTTTATTATCATTTGAAAACGAGGCTTTGTATTTCTTCATTTATTCTGCATCAGTGCACATATGTAGCTTCTTCAGACTAGTTGATGCAGTCACCAATGAATCTATTGCATGGTGTGTTTGGTTTTTTCTCTCAAGATTTATGGGGAAAGACTTCATAAGAGTTGCCTTTATATTGTGTACTAAAGACTTAAAAATTTGATATGGATCATACATACCATGCTTTTATTAGATTTATGATTATTTAAAAATGTATTTTTAAGTGTGGGACATTTTTTTTTACTTTAAAAGATATTTAGTTTTCTTTTTACTTCCATAGCTTATTTGATTCCTGAATAGTGTTTTAAAACTACTGTTGCCTAATTTAATGCAAATTAAATTAGAAAGCAGAATTTTATCAAGGGTTGAAATTCTTATTGAGTGATGAAATTGTTTTCAGTAACAATTTTTATTTCGTTAATAGAAAAATTATCTTGTGATTCTGAAATGTTACTTATTTTGACAAAAATAGCTAAAACTACTAACAATGCATATAATCTATAAAATGAGTGCTATAAACATTAAATTGGAATTTCAATTTTTTATCCTTCTAGGTATCAGTCCTAACTTTTATTATGGAAATTTCTACATGTCCAACACCACAGACATAGAGCTCAGTGCAATTGATTGTTATAAAGCTGTAACGTTGAATTTAAATACGATGATAAATTATCAGAAAATGAGAACATGTTTATCCAAGCTGCTCTGTTGTACACCACACGCACTGGGGAGAGACGCATCAGAGTACACAATCTAGCCTTTCCTACTACCGTTGCCATGCCAGATGTATACAAGTGCTGTGAAATGGACACCACTGTAAACTTCTTTGCAAAACAAGGTTGGCTGCTTTATGCATCTTGAAATTATTTTATTTGTTCGACTTTATCTAGATTAAAACAGTTATTCTTGAAGTCATAACTATTAGAAAGAAATTCAATACAAATGTATAAAAATTTGGGGGAATACCAGAATTATAAATTTTGGTGATTTTGTCATTGTTCTCAGTTAAATTCTTAAGTGAATACTTTTTCATCATGAATGATGTAATACATGGTTGATACTTGCATGCTATCACAACCATATTTGCAATTGTGTGTGTGAATAAAACTGCTCTAATTCTAAAAGCAGAATACGCTGACGAGAATATGGAGTGTGTTTTCGAAAAATACGTGAAAAATAATAAGTAATTTTAAATAAATTATAAGCAATAAACAGAAAAGAGTAACTAATTTTTTAAAAATTTTATTAAATTATGTTATTTAAAAATTCAATAAATTCCAGATTGTGTTTAGTATTTGAGCTTGCCATATCAATGTACAGTTAGGCTTAGAATGATGGCAAGTAGAGAAACATTAAACAAAGCACATGGTTGTCAATTCAGTGCCTATGACAAGTGCAAAATTGGGATTGCCAATTTGGTGAGTTATCTTGAAAGTTGGCATGCTTGCGATAGTGCATAAGCACCTTAGTTTTATTGCAGAAATTTTAAATCAACGCATTTATTTCTAAATTACTTTTTTCTTTTGTATGCTTTAAAATATGCATTATCTTTAAAATTAGCTAAATGTTCTATTTTTAATTAATGATTTTTTGTATTGAAATCATCCATCTTATTTTCCACTTTATAATGTAAAGGTGCTACATAATTTATTATTTTAATAAGAATTTTATTATTTCTCTGTTCTTACAAGTAATTCTCATATCAAAAATGAGATAAATATTTTCATAATGTTTAATGCTTTTAAAAGGTATTTCGCATAATAAATTTTTTCTCCCTCGAATAGCTTTAAAACAGCTTTTGGATCAGAATCCTCAACAAATCAAAAACAATCTAATCAGTCGAAGCGCCAAGATTCTATCCTGCTATCGCAAAAACTGTGCCATGAGTTCTTCCACAGTGCAGCTCATATTACCAGACACATTAAAACTTCTTCCACTTTATATTAGCTGTATTTTGAAAAGTGATGCCATATCAGGAGGTAATTTTCATTGATTTTACAAAATGTTTGAAATGTTTTTCACAAATTTTAGATCTCTTGAAGTATCAAACTAAAATTATAAATAAATGTTTATATATATATATGTATTTCTTTAGATAAATGCCCAAAACGTTTTAGCTGAAGTATTTCAAGCAATACTTAATCCAAAATTCAAACTTTAAACTGTTTTTTTACGTATTTTATAGTATATTAAACTAGTGCTGTAAATAAAAAATTTTAATTTTTTATGCTTCTAGGTATCAGTCCTAACTTTAATTAAGGAAATTTCTACATGACCAATACCTAAGAATTGATTGCAATACAGTGCAATGGATTGTTATAAAGCTGTAACTGTTGAATTTAAATGTGATAAATTATCATAAAATGAGAACATGTTTATTCAATTTGATCTGTTGTACATTAATTGACACAGTCTGTAAAATTTTAAGATTTTTTAATTAAAATTTGAAGTTTAATATGCGGTTTAAAAGTTTGTGCACAATGCATTTTAAAAAGTGCAAAATTTCAGTTTAAATGCTATATCGTAATCTCTTGTTTTTATATTTATGTTACTGGAAATTCTATTCAAATGATTAATATACTAGTAAATTATAGTACTTGGTAGAAAAACATAATATTGCAAACAAAAGGTTTATTTTTGAATCATATCTAACTATAGTTAAGTTAAAGTATATATATATCCTTATTCTTAAAATTTGTTTTAATGTTCTAGAATTAAAATAATTTTTGAGAAATTTAGCATAGCTTCCATTTTATAAAATCTGGATTATTTTCTTTTCTTAGGTCCTGATATATCATTGGATGATCGCAGTTTTGCAATGCTTGCAGTCAACAGCATGGATGTGAAAAGTACTGCCACATATTTCTATCCCACACTTATACCTCTGGTAAGATTTTTAACTTTTCTTTTGTTGTAGGCTTATTGAATAGTAAGAAAATTCAAACTAATTTTATTTTTAAAGCATGATGTTGATCCTGATTCCACCAGCATCCCAAGTTCCATTCGATGCTCAATTGAAAAATTAAGTGACAGTGGAGCCTATCTT
Source organism: Trichonephila clavata (assembly GCA_019973975.1). NCBI lineage: Eukaryota > Metazoa > Arthropoda > Arachnida > Araneae > Nephilidae > Trichonephila > Trichonephila clavata. The sequence goes on from BMAO01017605.1 coordinate 222,301, forward strand.
TTAGGTGAAATGAATTTCCTTAATATATAATTATTTTTATCCAAAACATTTTTTCATGAACTTTTCATTAAAGAGAGAGACTAAGTTACTAATCATTTTTATTCCTCTTTTTTTGTCATTTTCAACGAATCTGTATGATGTCACAACTTAGAAACATAATATTTCCAATAAAATTTAACAAATTTATACTTTTTAAAATTTTTAGTTAACATTTTTCTTTCCTTATTGCAAAATTGTGTTATTTTACATTGTATCAAGAATTTATTTTGAAATAAAAATATGATGCTACAGTCTTAATTTTAGTTTTAAAGTATTATGGGGCTTTTGATTGCTTAGAGAAATGTTTAAATTTTCCTTTTTTTCTTCAGAAAATGGCATTTACATGTTTCTGTGGATTGGTCAAGCAATTAATCCAGACTGGCTACAGAATGTTCTTGGTGTACAAAGCACTAACCAAATTGACAAGCAAAAGGTATGGCTGTTTACTGTTATTTTAAGTTTCATTTTTTCATTATGTTTAATTTTTTTAATATATTTTGAAATATTGGTTTTTGATTTCATATCATTTCTGTGAATGAAAGTAGAATGTGCATTAATTTCTGCTGTCTTCATTTGGTAACATTAAATTTTTTATTATTTATTTTTGAAACCCCTACATATAAATTTTTTGATGATATGAACTCTTTCCCTGGCGGCAGGGGGTATTTAAATCCTACCCAAGTCTGGCAGGCAATTTAACAATTAAATGCTGAAACGCATGCATTAAAATAAAAAATTCCTGTAACCGTGCAATTGTTAGCTAAGAGCTAAATTAATCAATAAATTAACTATCAATTAATTATTATAAATTAAGTATTAATTAATTAATTAACAGTAAAAAGTAGTTAATTCTTTACAATTAATAACTTAATTATTAATTAATTAATATTAATTAATTCTTATTACTTAACTTAATAATTTTTGTTAAAATTTATTAATTATTAAAATAAAAAAATTTCTTGTAACTGCAATTGTTAGTTAAGAGCTTAATTAATTAATTATTAAAATAAAAAAATTCCTGTAACTGTAATTGTTAGTTAAGAGCTTAATTAATTATTGTTAATTGTTAGTTACTTGGAGTGAACAGGGGTGACCTGAATGTTGGCGCGCGTCAAAGCGTGAAAACACGCCGTTGCCAGGTAAGAGTTGGATTTGTCTTGGCGTGTTGTCGCGCCTATACGCCAGGGAAAGAGTTAAATTTTTTTATGTATATGTTTAAAAATAAAAGTGTTTGTAACTTTTTCTGTAATTGGGATGTAATAGCACTGAGCTTTCGGTCTGGAATTTCAGGACTGCCAATTTTTTTCCATTATCACATTGAATAACAGTAATTCATAAAAATGCCTTGAAGTTTCTCTGATGTAGAAGTTAAAAGAGTATCAACTTTATTATTGCCTTTTTTGTTTAAAATAAGATCCAATGACAATAATCTTTGTATTGTTTAAGAGTAATGTTTATTTAAATGAATCAGCAAAATGATGTATATGAAGCTTTTTTTCTCCCACAATTATAACCTTAAAGAGTATAATCTAAATGAAATGATATTTTATTAGTTTTGTAAAAGGTTACTTTAAACTGGTTGAATATTTATGAATTTAAAGGGACCATGGTATGATTTATAAAAAAATCTTTAATTTAAGGGTTTTTATACAATTTTTTTGCTTGTAACCTATGTATTTGAATTACATAAAACAGCTTTTGTGCTCAAAACACTACAAAAAGCTAACCATTTAATTTTTAAATTTATGGAGGGATTTTTAAATGCTTCTTCTACAATAATTGACATACACACATGACATTTGATTAACAATACATCAAACTATGCAGGGCCGCCACGTGGGTATTAGGCGCCCTTGTTCAAGTTAAAATTCGGCGCCCCTTTATGGGTTCTGTTGCACTCTTATAAAGTGCTACAAATAAAATAAGAAATACTCATTTATAGTATTCTAAATTTGACTTTCTAACTAAAAAGCCTTAAAATTATAATATTAAAACACGTTTGTCTTATTGTTTTTTATTTTATTTCATAAATTTTTAAAACAAAACAAATCAAAATGATATAAAATTTTTTAAGTAATATATAAAAATTAGAAAATATATTCAAATATTGATTTTCCTTGCTTTAGCAGCTACAAATGCTCGTATCAATTCCTTTATATTTAATTTATCCAAAATTTCGCTCTCTATGGATATAATCGACAGTTACAATAATCTCTCCTGCACCATAGTAGATCGCATGTAGTTTTTTATAATTTTAAGTTTTGAAAAACTTCGTTCTCCAGTAGCCACCGAAACTGGCAGGGTTAAAGAAATCCGTAAAGCTATTGCAATATTTGAAAATGTATCGATAAGATTGTTTTCATAAATATAATTTAAAACATCAATAGGTAAAACATCGGAAATATTTTATTTCTTCAAACAAATTTAATCCATTAACATTTTTAGTATCCTTTAATTTTCGTTCTAATTCTTCACAATGTTTTGAAATTTAGTTGTCACTCCAGTTTTTTAAATTTGGTATATAGTGTACTACCTTGAAGCAATTGTACTGTTCTTTTAATTGAATCCTTCTGAAATTTATGAAATAGCAGTGTCTAATATTATATTGTAAAATTCAACCTTAAACTTTTGTCTTGGATTGATGATTGATTCGACGGTTTGTTCATCTTGAAACAGTTTATTTTTAAACCTGTTTCGATTTAGTGGAAAATAAGTATCCCCCCTCCCAAATCATCAGCAACGATACTTGCATTGGTAATTGCATGTCCATACGCTTCATCTGATCTACGATTATCTAAAGTAAATTTGTCTTAAAATTAGCTGATGTAACTGGGAAAATTTACTAAATAAAATTTTTTTTAATTAGATTTCATTAAGCTGGACATTACTTTTACTGCTTCCTTTGTAAAGGAAAGCAAATAATAAACGTATGTTTTGAATAATATGATAAAAATGTTAATGATAAAATTATTATTTTAATATGATAAAAATGTTTGTACATTTTTTTAAGTCTCAAGGGAAAATACAAAACAAATCAAAAGTAAATTCATAATTACCGTTTGCAGTTGTAAAGGAATGAAGTAAAATTGAGGAAATTACTGATTTAAAATTGCGTCAACTCTCTCTCTCTCTTTGAAAAAAAGGTGATTTCCTGAAGGCAGTGGCGTAGCTAGGTATTTAAAGGCTTTAGTGCAAAAAAAAGAGGGCTCTATCTTGGTTGAATTCTATCAAGTATATAAAAATATGGGAATATTTTAAATATATATATAAAGCTACAATTTTTATACTTACGGTCTTCTCTTTCTTGGCGTTGTTTGCGCTTAAACGCACCCCACTTGGTTTCTTTCTATTTTAATAATCTATAATTTTATAGTTTTATAATTTATCTATATATAATACATTTGTACGTGCTCGAGTATTTACTGACCTTAAAAGGAAGCAGAAACGAAATATCACGCCATAATACGTCGATGGAGAATCCCCAGCTATTTCGAGCTCACATCCAACAGAGGGCTTTAGAGCTACAAAATGGCCCACCGAGATGGACAGGAAATGATACAAAAAATATGCATGAACACGAAAATTTAATACAATATTATTATAGTTATTTAAAAAAACATATCTGCAAAAGAGCAGAGGAGGAGGAGACAAAAATTACATATACGAGAAGGTTGCAAAATATTGAAACAGGAAACTAGCTTATTATGAATCATATTGATATTAAAAATGGAATGTAACTAGGAAGGAATTGCTTCTTGTGTAGGTTTTTTAAGATGTAATAACAAGTATGGTAAGAGTTTTCATGGAACTTGAAGTTTATTTCAAATAATAGTCTATAAAAAATGAAAATATTAAAAATAACAAGAACTTTTCAATAAGTAAAGTTCGCAAACTCAGCTACAACACTGAACAAACAACGAAAAAAATTTAGGTGAAATCCTACAAATTTGAAATTACTTACATGAATTACTGAACTGAATTGCGACGATTACAGTTATTGCATCCTTTTTTATCTCTTAAATTGGAAGAAATTCGTAAATTCGGCTGTCCTTGTGTATAGATATCCTGCTTAGAATCTAAAGAAATTCATGATACCAAAAAAGAGTGTTGTAGAGATCACGATAAAGCAGTGCTTCTCAACTTTCAATATTTGCGACCCAGTTTTCAGTCATAATTTTCATCGCGTCCCACTTTTTACTGTAACAATGTACTGAATGCAATTATAATGTACTTTGATGGTAAAAACTACGATGCAATACAACTTTAATTATAAACACACTAATTAGATAAATATTAAGTTTTGCAAATAAATTTTGTATATGACAAGCCCAAGAGAGTCACTAGTAATTAGTGAACTTGTTTTTAATTGAATATTGATAAATTATCAAATACTTTGCGCAGAACTGATACATTTATAAGTAGTGCGTATTATATCAGTTTGAATGTGTGTATTTCTTTTTTATTATATAAGAATATATTTTGCTTTGTAATTATTTTAAACAAATTATTTTATTAAATTGATAATTATTTTAAATATTTATTTTCGATATTTCGTAATATGCCCCCCCCCAAGTAGGGTTATCACGCCCTCCTTGGGGGGGGGCACAGTTCGAGAAACGCTGCGATAAAGATTTTATTTCGAGATTTGAAAACAATTTAATAACAGGTATACATGGCACAAAATATGATATAGGGAAGAAAAGCCAAGCGATTTACATAATAATTTGGCCAATAGTGAAACGAAGATTTGATAATTTAGATATAAAAATGAAAGAGAATAATTGACTTTTTAATAAACACTGGGCGGGTTGCACGTTCTCTGTAATTTTAATTTTGTTCTTTTTTTCACCCTTCAATTTTTTGCCCCCAAATCTTTTCGTCCTAGGCATGTGCCTAGCGTGCCTAAGCGGAAAAGTTGGCTTGGTAGCGAAGGGGGGGGGAGTTACACCACTGGACAACGGTCATCACATAATAATACAGTCTTATCACTTTTGCCAATTGACATGCAGTTTGAAATTAACTGTTTTTCGAAGGGAATGTATGGGAATAATATTTGACGACATTAAAATTATCCGGATCATGATCTTATTAAGACGGAGTCGAGAACGAAATGAGGCCCCCACTGAGATCGAGGTCCTGGACCCGGCTAGTTGGCCATGCCTTGAAACGTCCCTAACTACAATACATACAATGTACGACTTTAATTATAAACCGCACAATTTATCACAATAAATATTTTGTATATGACAAGACCGGGGAGTCACTAGAAAAAACTTTTTAATTGAATATTGATAACTTAATTATCAAATATTTTGTCAGTACTGATACATTTATAAGTGTTGAGTATTATATCAGTGGGAATTTGCATTTTATTTTTATTATATAAGAATGTATTTTACTTTGTAATTATTTTAAATTGTAAAATTTTATCAAATTGATAATTATTCTAAATCTTTGTTTTCGATTTTTCGCGATACGTTCGCGCAGAGGCAGTTTAAGATAGTTGAGGCCCCTGGCGGTAAAAGGTTTGAGGCCCATGGGCTTAAGAGTCGAAAAACTAAAATGATGAAACAAGTTGCTTACTTTAAATTCTCAAAATAGAATGTATTGCTAAAATAAAACTCATGACTAAAAAAAATCTTAACTGTATAAAAAATTGCAAACCTTATTTAAGAGCTTACAGTTTGATTTCTCTTTGGCAATTCATCCAGGGACGGATTAGCGGGTGTCAGACCTGGCGGCCGCCAGGGCCCCCAACGCTGGTAGATGCCCCAAGCGTGACGAGTGCAAAGGCCAGCGACAAACCAACCACACCACCTTGGAACAAGAAATGAAAAGAAAACAAAGATACAATGAAACCCCGCTAGAAATTTATCGAGATGCAAGAGAAATCCTAATGTAGAAAAACTTTTGAAAATATTTTTAACAATACCGATATCGAATGCATCAGGTGAATCATCTTTTTTAGTTTTAAAACGTGTTAAAAATAATTTAAGAGGTACTATGGAGAAAAGACAAATTGAACAACATGGCCATATTATATACATAATAAAATGTTTTGGACAAAATAGATATGGTAAAAATAATTGAGATGAATTCAGAGGTGGATTAAGATAGTTTGAGGCCCCTGGTGGTAAAAGGTTTGAGGCCCATGGGCTTAAGAGTCGCTAAACTAAAATAGTGAAAAGAGTCGCTTACTTTAAATTCTCAAAATAAAATGTATTGCTATAATAAAACTCATCGGCTAAAGAAAAATCTTAACTGTATTAAAAAAAATTGAAAACTTTACTTAAGAGCTTAGAAGTTTGCTATACAGTTCGATTTCTTGTTGGCAATTCATCAATTATTTTTACTATATCTATTTTGTCCAAACATTTTATTCTGTATATAATATGGCCAAGTTGTTCAATTTGTCTTTTCTCCCATAGTACCTCTTAAATTATTTTTAACACGTTTTAAAACTAAAAAAGATCATTTTACCTGATGCATTTGATTTCGGTATTGTTAAAAATATTTTCAAAAGTTTTTCTACATTAGGATTTCTCTTGCATCTCGATAAATTTCTAGGGGTTTCATTGTATCTTTGTTTTCTTTTCATTTCTTGTTCCAAGGTGGTGTGGTTGGTTTGTCGCTGGCCTTTGCACTCATCAAGCTTGGGGCCTCTACCAGCGTTGGGGCCCCTGGCGGCCGCCAGGTCCAACACCCGCTTAATCCGCCACTGCGTTCGCCCCCCCCCAAGTAGGGTTATCACGTCCTCCTGGAGGGCGCCCCACAGTTTGAGAAACGCTGCGATAAAGATTTTATTTCAGTTTTGAGAACAATTTAATAACAGTATACATGAAGCAAAATAAGATTTGGAGAAGAAAAACCAAGCGATTTACATAATTTTAAAAAAGTACATATAGTCATTGCAAACAAAAAAAATAAGTTGAGCCACAACATCTTCTCAGCATATAAAGAATAAAAATTTATGCCGATACAAATCATTCCCAATTCCTTTTTTACATGTTACAAATTCTTAGATTTTAAACACATTCCGTATATAGCGCGAACTCCACACGGAACGTGTTTTTATTGTTGTATCGGAAATCAAATTTTGTTTTACACAAACGAAAACAATCCGTAGAAACGAAAACAAAATTAAATTAAATTAAATTAAAATGCGAAATTCAAAAAAAAATTTATTTTATTGCTAAAAAATATAAAACATGCAAAATTGCAAGTTTTTTACTAACAACTTATAAGTAACATTAAATTAAACTATAAGTACTATAAATTTGGCGCCCCTGCC
>BMAO01017606.1:0-19760 GCA_019973975.1 Trichonephila clavata
CTTTTGCAATCTGCAATCCTTTAACATGGGTGTAGCCACAGATTTGCATCCCTCAAAACCAAAACACTTAAGTCTCTTTTCTGGCATCATCCTTTTTGACTGATCGTTATTGAGTTGTCTTTAGATGCTCAATTTCAAGACCTAGAAAACAGAAACTTCTCAACTGAGATCTTGAATTTTGTTTTCAGCTCCTTGATGAACATTTCAGAGTCCTGTTGGTCAGTTACAGCAATTAATCCATCATCAAACATACAACACTATTAACATTTCTACCTTTCTTTCCGAATATAAAGGCATGGATCTGCTTCACTTGCTTTAAAACCAAGATCTGTTAAAAATTGACCAAAACACTTGTTTCAACAGTGTGGTGATTGTTTTAAACCATACAGGCTGCGCTTGAGTTTACATACTCTTCCTGAACCATCTTTGAAACCTTCTGGTTGTTGCATATATATGGTTTTCCTCCGGATCTCCATAAAGGAATGCGTGGATTACATCAAACTGAGTCAAGTGCAGCTTTCTTCAGCTTGCAATGGCTTAAAACTGTCCGTATTGTTCCATAATTTGGCTACTGGACTATATGTTTCACTGTAATCAACGCCCTGGCGTTGACTGAAACCTCTCGCAACAAGTCTGGCTTTATACTTGTTGATGCTGCCATCTGGATTTGTTTTGAGTCTATAAACCCACTTACAGGGTATTGCTTTAGCCCCAACTGGTAAGTCTGTTAAGCTCCCAAGTATGATTTTCACTTAATGAATTCATTTCACTTTCCATGGCTTTCTTCCAGTTTGTGCTATCCTTGGAGTTAACTGCTTCTTCGTATGTTTCAGGATTATAGTCATCTAAATATGACTCTGCTTCCATAATATGATCCTCAAACCGTTTTGGTTTATGCAGAAGTGAGCGGTTCCTCAGCTGTCTATCTGATGTAGGTTTCAGCATCTTCTTCACTATCACTCTCACAATCACTTAAGTCTTCTTAGCTTTGTGTACTTTCTACAGGATTGTCTTCAATTTTTCTGAGATGCTCTTCATACTTTTCCTAATTTGTATCTTCTCTTATCCCGTCTTCTAATTTCAATTTTGTATGGTCATCACATTTGCCTGCTTTTTCTTGAAATATTACATCTCTAGATAAAATTACTGTGTTCTTTATTTAGCCAAATTCTGTATCGTTTATCTCCATCATATCCCACAAGGTACCCTTGGATGGCCTTCTTGTCCATTTTCCTTCGCTTCTGAGCTGGAACATGAGCATAGCATGGAGATCCTATTATGCGCAAGTGTTTTAACCGGGGTTTCTTTTTGAGCCAAAGCTCATATGGACTTACATTTTCTATTGATGACTTTCCTGTTCTGTTTAGTATATATATGGCAGAGTTAACTAACTCAGCCCAGATGGCTGCAGGGAAACTGATGTCAGGATTTGAGTACTTGAATGTTCTGGCTATTTCAATAGCGGTTCGCATTTCTCGTTCACTGGCTCCATTTTGTTCTGGGGTATAAGGTGCTGTCAGCCTTTTTGAGTGATTCCATTTGAATCTAAAATTTCCTGAACAGCTTTGTTATCAAATTCTCCACCATTATCACAGAGGAATTCTTTCACAGAATATCCCAATGTCCTTGTATGTACAAGCATGTGCTCTAGCACCTTCTTTACTTCTGACTTCTCTTTTACTAGGTAACCATAGCGAAACTTTGTAAAGCTGTCTTTGAATACAACCAGATACTTTTTCTTCTGAAATGACTCATCAAATGGTCCACAAACATCTGCTGAAATCAGTTCACCAGGCTCGGATGCTTTCTTCCTGGTGCCAAATGCCCTTTGCCATAAATACAGGGCTCACATAATTCTTTATCTAGCTTGATGTGGATGCCTAGTTCCTTTTCAAGCATGTTTCGGATGTGACGTTTATCTTGGTGGCCCCATCTTTCATGATACAACTGTAGCAAGGAGCTATCTGCTACAACAGTATGAACTTCTGTCATTCCTTTGGGCAATACTGGTTCAAAATGTGCTTTGAATAAGGAACCATTCACACTGCGAGAACCATACAGCACCACATCACCATTGACTTTTAACCAGCACTCTGTAGGAGTCGACACAAATTCACTGTTTTGATTTCTGTCTTGAGCGGCAAGTACAGAGAATAAATTTCTATTAATCTTCGGAACATACCAAACATCTTTCAGAAAAACTTCCTGGCATTTTCCATGAATAGTGGATTTTACTTTTATTGTGCCTTTCCCCAGAGCAACTAATGTTTCATTTCCAGCAGCTTTAATGCCACAAGGACTATTAAATTTTATGAAGTCAACAAAATATGTGTAGCAGTTTGTGACATGCCTAGTAGCTCCATTGTCAATCCAATATGATGTAGGGCTAGTCTCTGATGTACAGACTTCCTCAGATATAGACATTAATGCTATGTTAGCTGACACTGTATTTAATTGTGTATCACTCAATTTATTCTTTGGTGGTCTTCCATCTGAAATCCATTTTCTGCAGTCTTTTCGCTTACAGTAATTGCAGCTATCTTCTTTTCTTGATTTGAACTTAAATTTGCTCTCTTGTCTGGGTCTTTCTGATTTTGTAGCTATTAGGGCTTCCTGGGCTTTTTTGCTACTGTCTTCCACTTTGGTAAAATTTCTTTCGAACATACAGAGCTGCACTGTTAATTCTTCAAATGACTTTTTGTCATCTCCAGCTAACAACATCCAACTGGATTTAAAAATTTCAAACTGATACGGCAAAATATGTAATACTTTACATACTAACATCAAATCTGGCAACTTGCTGTCCTCTCTAGCCTCAAGTCCATTATTCAGTTCATTCCAAAGACTTCTTAGCTTTGCAATATGTGTTGAGACATCCTCTCCTGGAACCCAGCTGAATGCAAAAAACTCTGTACAAATTTTAAACAACTGATCTTTTGAAGTTGCTTCAAACTGCTGCTTTAATGATTCCCACGCATCAAAGGCCATAATCCATAATCTTCCATAATCCATCCTTGTCCATAATCTTTTGATACACAGCATCAGTGACAGTACTTGCGATCATTGATTTTGCATAACTATTTGCTTTTCTGTACAAATCGCAGCGTTCTTTATACTGTTTTCTTACAGATTCTTGAGCATCAGTATCTATGGATTCTGGCCTTTTCAGCTTGCCATCTATAATCTCGATCGCTCCTTCGTGGTAATCGAGTAGGTCTCGTATCTTCCGTTTCCACATCGGCCAATCTGTTTCTCCGGTCAAAGGCTTAATATGACGACTGAAATCCATACTTATTTCCTTTCTAGAAATTTAGATTTTCAGGTTTCTTAAATAATTTGTTTAAATATTTCTAGGCTAAGCAACAACGGTCATCTTCTGTTTCTTCCTCGATCTCTTCAAAATGGCGGCGCTTTCACGCTATCTTCCTGCCAAATTGCCGATCGGCGAAACTTTGCCGCGACTTGCTGCTTCCAAGAAATAAAGTTCTTTCAGCCTTTTCTATCGTAAAAGACTCATAATCTTTGATACTTCAAGCACAGTTAAAGCTTGTGCTGGTACCCATAACCTGTTTAAGTTTTTATTATTTACGGAATACGAGAATTATCACAGACTTAAATTGCAACCTGCACACAAGGCGGCTAGAGCTAGAAGACTCATTACATAAGAAAAACTATAAATACAAATGAGAGATACAGGCGCCATCTATTGGCATAAAAACAAAACCATGTTAACATTCATTATAAAGTCATTGTCTTTAACACATGAAACTACCGGCTTTACAACCTCAAATATGCTCTTTGGTCGTGAACTCCGTCTCCCCTGTGATCTCGTATTCGGACGTCCACCGGATGCGCCTTCTTCGCCTGAAGACTATGTTGAGAATCTCCAGGCACGGTTAGAAGACGTTCATCAATTTGCCCGAGGTTGCATTAACATCGCGACGGACAAGATGAAGATCCGATACGATGCAAGAGCTACAGGACATACATTTAATGAAGGTGACAAGGTTTGGTTCTGGAACCCGTACCGACGTAAAGGACTTTCTCCGAAACTTCAAACATCGTGGGAAGGGCCTTATAAAGTTCTAAAAAGACTGAACGACGTCGTGGTTCGAATCCGTAAGTCTACGAATGCTAAGCCTAGAGTCGTTCATTTCGATCGCTTAGCTCCTTATTATGGTAACAATACTTAGTTTAGGGATCCATTTAAACCATGGTTTCATCACCTTCAACCATTTCCTTTTGTAAATAGTCCTGTAAATAGTTGTTTTTTATTTGTTATGTTGAGTATACTTTCATTGTCATTTTTTTATCTTATATTTAAAATAATATAATTGTTTGATTTAAATGGCTTTCTGCTCAAGTGTACTGCCCGAGACGTGCAGTCTTTGAGGAGGGGGCAATGTTACGATTTTGGTATTTAAAATGTGTTTATTATGTTAAATTATGTCAAAATTACTATTCTGCTTGAAAAATAGTGCAGGATTAATGTTTATTGCATGTAAACATGTGAATTAGATCAATTGCTATGGGACCTTGTAAATAACATGGGGCTCTATGCAGAGGCGGATTAAGCGGCTGGCGGACCTGGCGGCCGCCAGGGGCCCCGATCACAAGCAGGGGCCCCAAGCTGATAGATTTCAGTTATAAGTTCAACGTGCAACAAAAAATTTTGTACTGATATTGCAAACTCAATGATTACCCACGATTTGAATCGTATAACAATTAGTGTTGCCCTCATATATTGCATGTAATTGCGGTTGAATTCTGTTTGTTTTTTGCTTTTTTAAAAAAAAAATGTTTTCCTGAACTTTGGTCTTTAATATATGTTTTCGGTTCCAAATTTTTAAAAAGTTGATCCCAGATTTCTTATATTAAAATAATGATCCAAGATCTCACACTATAAACAACTACCAATATTTAGTTCTTTCGAAAGAATTTAATATTTGAAGGTTCGTGATTTATTGTTATCTGGATTTTCATGTTTATATTTTGAGAATGTGGGGAAAGAGATCGAAGCAGTGTCGGATTAAACGACATGGAGGCCCCTAGAGAGTCGAGTTCTCGGGCCCCTTAGCCTGTTTTTGGAGCCCTAACAGAAAACAGAACACGCTTTTGTGGGCCCATAGGCAATTGCCTACTCCTCCTAACGAGTAATCCGGCACTGGATTGAAGTATTTTGCAAATTTAGCATCAGTTTTATTTCAGTCAGCATGACAGAAATAGCGAAATATTTAAGTGAGATTGAAATTTCTCTAAATTGATGAATGAATAAAATAGTGAAATAGATGAAAGTAATTTTTCGAAAAAAACTGTAGAGCAGCGTTTCTCAAACTGTGGGGCGCACTCCCACCCCCCTGAGGGGGAAGCGTGATAACTCTACGAGGGGGGCGCGAGCATATGGAAAATAGAAGATTTAAAAAAATTATTTTACTGACATGAAGTAAAGCAAAATACTTTCTGACATAAAAACGCACACATTACATTGCTATAATTTATACATATCATCTGGCGATATTACGTCATCGAAAATAAAAGCTCCTAGCTACAGGGGCCCCTTACATGTGTAAGCAAAAAGTCGTAAAATATTATCAATGGTCTTTTACCATTGATAACATTTTACTAGCTATATTTTACGTTTATAAAATACAAGTAGTGTGTCACTGGCTTAAAACTATATAAGTTTTCCGTGTGAATTCTGAATCTCAGGAAACGCAATAAGAAAAGTTTAAAAGCTGGTAAAGTTACTCAAAATAATGAGAAGACAAGGAGTGGTGTAATCTTTGAATGTAGGAAAAACTTCTCATTCAAAGCGGATCCACAGAAAGATCGTTTGAAGTGAAATACAGATAACACTTAGGATGGAAAAAATCCATTCAGAATGTTATTTGCCTGTAAATGACAATAACCCCTTCGTCTATTGATTGATTCACTGTAATAAACGTCGTACTAAGCAGCTACAGGAAGGCTTGGCCCTTAGTCGGAATTTTTTTCAGAGATGGTCCAGTGAAAGAGAATATTATACTTTATTTATACCTGTTCTCTTTTATTTCTGTAACAACCAAAAGACTGGATGTGCAATATGATGAGCAAGGGCTCGATAACTGCTACCAGTTTCGAGAAAAGATAGGACCATAAGCGCTAGAAGTCTTCCGTCACCCTCCAAGGCTATAGTTAATTATTTTTTTAAGGAGTATCAATGAGTTCTCAACGTTGGTCCTCTGGGGGAAGGGGGAGGGGGCGCGTTAAAGAAGAATTTTGGTACATTGGACAAAAGCAGGATCGGGAAAAACACGATTAAGATTTATGGCAGAAAAGAATGGGACCGAAAGACCCTCAGAAAAAGACCCCTTTTCGAAGAAAACTGAGGAAATTTTGCGTTAATTTGACTTTTGAAATTTCTTTTAGTTTCCTGCGCTTATGCAGACAAATCGGAGAACCGTGTTTAAACAAAAAAAGGTAACTATATTTTAATTTTCATACATATATTCTCTTTTAATTTTTAAGATTTAATGCGCAGGTATTTTAATCATTGCGTAAAATAAAGTGAAGAAAAATATTTTGTAACATTTGCGTGTCATTACTGTTTTATTTATTTATTTTTCATATTACATACATAAATATAAATAACTGTCATCAGTTTCTTAGAATATTTTCATGATGATTAACATATTTAAATATGTTTTCATAGCTTGAATCTTAAAACATTTTCGATTGGCATTGTTATTCAAATGAAAAAGTATTATTTGCCTCTCGTATAAAAATAATTTCTTGAGTCAGTTATAAAAAGCGATAATAGTTCATTTAATATACAAAACATTAATGAGATTTTGAGTACATCTATTAATTATTTACCATACTTAAAAGAATCCTAACAATAAATCGAAATTGAAATAAAAACATTATATTTTTTGAGTTCATTTTTTGTTTGTAATCCTAACGTATTCCGATAATTTTGTTTAGTAATATATGTGAGCCAATCTATAATTTCTAAATATTTAATTAAAATTGCTTCAAACTTTTAAAAGAATTTTCAAAGAAAGAAAGTATATTAAGTTTACTTAAAAATACACTTTTATTTCTTTTTATTGAGGTAACGTGAAATAAACACATAATTTTTCTAATATACTTTAAAACTGCTAAAAGAACCATTATTTTGTAAGATTAAATTTGAAAAGCACAAATTATTTTTTTTTCTTTTTGTATTTATTGCCATTTTAAGTGTGATTTGCTAGAGATACTTTTTTGATTAAGATCTTTTGTCCAGACAATTTGAAAGGATATATATATATATATATATTCAATGCAATCTAATAATTAAATGTGTATAACTAATTATAAAAATACATAAAAGTCGTATAATTACTTTAAAAAATGCATAATTTCTTTAAATTAATAATAAAGTTAGTCAAAATTCATCTATAACTGCATTTAAAATCTTTAAAAAAGGCAACAATACCAAAACTACAGCAGAAATTTCTTATAAAAATCATTTAATGAAATGTTTATTTTTACAGAACAATAATAAATGTTGAAAAATATAGGTACTGCTTTGTTATTGCTCCTAGTTTAAAACTATTTAAAGCGGTAGAAAAATGCATTACAGAAAAAAAAATATGATAAACACAATTTATAAAGTAGATAAGAAGAGAGAAGAGAGTGATTTCAAACAAAATAGAAATGCGAAAAGTTATTCAATATGTAGTAAAAGATTGATTAATTTTGAGAAAGGGAACTTTGAATGTAATTAAGATATAAATTTAGTTGAAAAATTGTAGATTTATTTTGTGATATATATATTGTGGCGTTTGTCAAACAGTTTTGAGTTATCTTAGAAATTTCAAATTATTTTGGAAATGTTTTATTGTTCTGTTTAGTCACAAAGTATTAAGATTTTTGAAAAAACAAACAAGTATAGTAATAATACTAAACTAGGATGTGTAAAAAACATTTGTATTCAGAGAGTTAATGTTTTATTAACTTATATTTAGAAACTTTAAAAGGAAACTTTACAAAAATCAAGAGTATTATAATTGTTTTTCCAAAAAATCCCACAGTTTTTTAAAAGAAAACCTCAGAATTTTTGAAAGCTTACTTTTGGTTGAGATATTTTAATAATTTTGATTATAAGTAATCCGGAAGCTAAGCTACGTTTTGTTCTAGAAATTAAACTATGATTTCTGTAAAGAATAAAAGAATTAAACAAAATATGTGTGTATTAAATCAGAAATTTCATAATTCTATCACAGAAAATTTGAAAAAAGATGAAATGTAATTTTATGAGAGTTTGGGGGGGGGAGATTTAAATGCTTTATAAATTTTAGCTAAATTTGGACTGGATATTAAAAATTGCAGAGGGCAATCATTTGATAATGCGTCTAATATGTCCGGGCGGTACTCAGGTCTACAGGCACGTATTAAAGAACACAGTTTCAAGCGCAGTTTATATTCCTTGAGCCATTCATTCTCTAAATTTAGTAGGAAATTTAGCAGCAGAAAGTTGGAGCGATGCAATTAAATATTTTATGCTTGCACAAAAAATTATTCAATTTTTTTTTCTGTGTCAACCCATCGCTGGCGAATTTTAAATAAAAATCTGGAAAGGAGTAAACATGCAATATCTGTGAAAAAAGTTTCAGATACACGATGGTCAGCAAGAGCAGATGCCGTACGAGCTATAAGACTTGGTTATACACACATCGAAGAGGCCCGGGCTGAAATCCGTGATACAAATGAGGAGAAGATCACAATACTGGAAGCAAAATTTCTCTTTTGAAATAGATGGGGAAGTATGAAACTTCCCTAATGACCGTGATTTGGGATACCATACTCCAGAGGCTGAGTGCTACTAGCAAAGCATTACATTCAGTTGGGTGTGAGCTATTAAAAGGAACTAATCTACTGAAATCTTTAGAAAATTATATACAAAATTTCAGGAATGAATTTGGTAAAGTAGAACAAGAAGCAACTGCTTTACAGGGCTCTCATTTGTAAAGGAAGTTGGACAAGTTTGCAGGCAGCGAAAAAGAAAAATTATTTTCGGTGAAACTATAAAGAAGGTCATGAATTTGAAAATAGGGAAAATTTATTGGTCAACTCATTCTATGTCATATGTGATAGAACAAATGCAGAACTATTCCGAAGAGCTGGAATATATGAAAATGTTATAGAACACTTTTTTTGTATTTTTTGACGAGATATTACCTGAAATTAAGAAGAATTAAGAAATTAAGAAACCAAAAATTAAAGGTTATTTACAAAGACGATATTGAATCGTTTAATTTTGACGAGGAATTGGATCAGCTTTTGCTATTTTTAAAAGAAAACAAAGACAATGAACTCTCCAATAGAAATTTATCGAGTTGCAAAAGAAATGATCTCGACTTTCCCTAATGTAGAGATACTTTAAAAAATATTTTTAACTATACGATATCAAGTGCATCAGGCGAGAGATCTTTTTCGGTTTTAAAACGCGTTAAAAAATATTTAAGAAGTAGTATGGGAGAAGACAAACTGAACAGCATGGCCATATTATATATAGAACAAGATGTTTTGGACCAAATAGATACTGCAAAAATAATCGATGAATTTTTCCAAGAAAAATCAAGACGTAAAGTTGTATAGCAAAATTTTAAGCTTTTAAGTAAGGTTTTCTTAATTCTTTAAAATAAAATTTAATTTTTTTTAGCCGTTAATTTTTTTTAGCTATACATTTTTTTGTTGAGAATTTAAGGTCAGCGAATTTTTTCACTATTTAAGTTTTTCGACTTCAGCCCAGGGGGCCCCAAACCTTTTACCGCCAGGGGCCTCCAACTAACTTAATCCGCCTCTGCTCGCAGTGTAAATAAAGCATTTTAACTGACTTCTCTGGAGCTTTTTTAAGAAAGCCAACAGCACCCAACATCGGGTAGATGCTGCCCACACACATTAGAATTTAAATTGGATTATATGTTACATAAACGCAATACCTTTTAGTCAATACAGTCAATTGTGTGTGGATGGATAGAAATTATTTAAGTAAAACGAAGAATCTGTGTCTTCTGAACCTTCAAAGGTACAATTTCGGTAAACTAAATCTCTGGCATCGAATTTAGAAAAAATTCATTATTGCAGGGAAGCTTGAATTTTTATAATAAAAGCATTATAATAATATATATTTGTGAAAAAGTTGTATAAAAAATGTTTATAAATATTTCAGTTTATCCCTCTTATCAGTAGCGCACAAAAAAATTTTTCAAGATGGAGGGGGGGGGGGGGTCCATGTTCGAAAATTCCTCAACTTGTATCATATCTCAAAACAACACCAATTGATTCTTCTTTTGTTAACAAAAAAACAATAAAAAATAAATTATTGAATTTCGAATTAGCATTAATCAATAAAATAAATAGTTAATTACAAGTACTTAATTAAATTTTACGTTATATATATATATATAGGATTTTATCATCAATCGAAAAAACCTCAAGTACTTTGGGGGGGTGTCCGGACCCCCGGGACACCTCCCTTGTGTGCGCCACTGCCTCTTATAGCTCAATAGACACAAAAGAAGTGTTGACTAAAAATATACCTTCAAACACACAAATTTATTACAGGAATCTTAAATTTCTTTTGAACTTGTAAAATTCTTTTTTAATTTCAAATTGAATAAAACAAGCGAAATCAAGATAAAACTTTCAATGAAATGATCGAATGTTATTACCGATGCTTTTTGAAACAATACAATAGATCAGGGATTCTTAAACTTTTTTATATAGCGACCCCCTTCAAGCTTAGGAAATTTTAAACGACCCCCTCCTCCATATAATGAAATATATATTAACCGTAGATGTAGATGTAATATCGCACTATTTTACAATGTAAATAAAATAAGGATTAAAGAATACGTACCCATTCATTTCACATATATATAATTGGAAACGTTGACGGGGTATCGGTCGTAATAAAACACAATAAATAGAATGACATAAAACTATATATATATTTATTCAATAGAAAAAATAAACTTTTGTAACAATTTTTTAATAAGAAAACATAAAACTATATCTATATATTCAATAGAAAAAATAAACTTTTGTAACAATTTTTTTAATAAAAACATATTATTAACATCAAACAATATTAATGTGACGGATGTGATTGTTTATTTTTACACAAATAATTAACTCTGGGCTCAATTTGAGTTATTGCAGATCGTAATAAATTTTCAACGTTTATTAAAGTTGAACGGTATTTTGATTTTATGTAAGTTAATGTGGAAAAGGCTGATTCACATAAATATGTTGTACAAAATGGCAGTAATTTGTTCATTGCCATTTCCGATAGTAGGGGATATTCTGATTTGATTTCTATCCAAAATTCATGCACAGGCACTTGAGAAAATCTGAGTCGCAAGGTAGTATCACTTGTTAATTCGGCAAATTCTTCTTGTGCTTTGAAGTTTAAAAAATTAATTTCTTCCATTTCAATTGAAAATGGATTGCAAATCCATTGTTGTGTATCGATATCATTGGGAAAATACCTATGCATGTAAACTTCCATATCCTTCAAATGATTAACTATAATTTTTGTTATAGGAGTATCTTTTTTGAAATATTGTTACTAATTATATACTCGTCAGTAAATGGAAACATTTCGAGCGATCCACTTTCCACTCTGTTCTTCCATATAAGAATTTTTTTAACAAAGGCCTCAAGTTTATTTTTTAACATAAACATATTAACGCAGACTCCCTGCATTGATAAATTCATATCATTGATTTTATCAAAAATATCTGCCAAATAGCATAGCTTGAGAAGCCATAAATTATCGTGAAAATAATCGGCCAAATTAGAATTTTGCTCTGTTAGAAATATAAGAACATCTTTTAAAGTTAATAATCGTTTCAAACTTCGACCTCTTGATAGCCACCTAACTTCAGCATGTAGCAATAAACTTGTATAATCCGAATCCATATCAATGCACAAATTTTTAAACAATCGACTATTAAGTGCTCGACTTTTAATAAAGTTAATGATTTTGACTGCATCAAAAAACACAGTGTTTAATTCTGGTGCAATTTTTTTAACAACAAGTGCCTCTCGGTGAATCATACAATGTGTAAATGTAATATGATCATTTCCAGCTTTAACAAATGCTGTAAAACCAAGATCTTGTCCGGTCATTGCTGCAGCACCGTCCGTGCACACACCAACACAATTTTTCCAATTTAATCCTTCTTTTTCAAAAAACTCATTTACTTTTTTATATATATCTTTTCCACGAGTATGACCTTCCAGAGGACGACAAAACAGTATATCTTCATGAATGCTTCCCTCATAAATATATCTTACAAAAAGTAACAACTGTGCTATTTTTGAAATGTCTGTCGACTCGTCCAGTTGTATTGCAAACTTTGAGCTGTCTTTAAGCCTCATAAGAAGCTGTTGAAATTGATCATTGCTAATGTCTGAAATTCTTTTGGACACAGTGTCATTTGATAATGGAATTTTACTAATTTCAGCAGCATACTGTTTTCCATGAACAATTTCAGACATTCTTATAGCTGCAGGTAGTAAAAGTTGCTCTCCAATAGTAAAAGGCTTTTTCGTTTTTGCTATCAAATACGAAACTTCATACGATGCCAATAGATATTTATCATTCAAAGTAACATACTTCTCCAAAGTGTTCTTTTCTTTATTTGATGTTTGCAAAAGACGCTCAAAATATTCTATTGGCTTTTTTGATAACGTTGCATGTTTAGTATTCAAATGTCGTTGCAGTTTTGACGGTTTCATGCTTTCTGCAGCCAAAACTTCTTTGCAAATTAAGCACACTGGTTGTTCTTCATTGTTGTGAGAAGAGCATGTGAAGCCATACTGCAAATATGATTCGTCATATTTTCTTTTTTTTGTTTTGCTAGAAGTCGGATTTGAAGCACTGCAACTTGGTTGTGACGGCGTGGCAGACTTATTAGTTGGAATTTTAATTAGCCATTTATCCATGATGGTTAAATAATAATAAATAATTAAACAAAATGTAGTTGAACTTTAACGTAATAATTAAAAACACCAACTGAAAATTACACAGTAAATACACACATGTCACTACGAAGACAAAGCTGAGTCCAAACTGAAGTACAAACAGAAAAATAACTACACTCGAATCTTTATCAGTGCAATGACAACAAATTACGATCAGATCAACCCCGACGCATGGCGTGTTCAAAGTGTGCAGCGCACAAAGGCACCGTATCACAAAGACGCCGAAAAAGAAGCTTTCATTTAATTTTTTTTATTATTCTTTTATAAAAATAATATGCCGATTCGCCTAGCCTAGCTTGATTATGCTTCCGTATTGTATGTGTAAGCTGTAAGGCGACGCGGCGTCTGGGTACTTATAATCACTAAGTTATCTTGCAGACACTGACGCCGGCGGCCAGACATCAATGTCGAACGTTCAGTTGAAAATCGAGGAGCGCGTTGTATTTATTATTTTAAATGCTACTTCCATATTTTCATTTATAGGCCCTACATAACAGTTTCGCATTGCCACTTTTTTCAAATATAGTTATAATAAAACTACAATAGTATTTTGTATGATTTTTATTTGTATTTATATTTGTACGTA
The DNA here is from genome assembly GCA_019973975.1 of Trichonephila clavata. Classification (NCBI taxonomy): domain Eukaryota; kingdom Metazoa; phylum Arthropoda; class Arachnida; order Araneae; family Nephilidae; genus Trichonephila; species Trichonephila clavata. The sequence continues at coordinate 13,607 of BMAO01017606.1, forward strand.
GTGTGCATACTAATTTAAAAATTTTATTTATAATGATTGAAAAGTATCAGATCTTTGCGACCCCCTTTCAGTAGTCTCGCGACCCCCAGGGGGTCACGACCCACAGTTTAAGAAGCCCTGGTCTAGGGAACAGTTGAGAGAGGAACAGAGGAATGATCAGGAGTTAGGTCATATCTTGCGGTTTTTAGAAAATCCTGACGATAGTTCCATTAATGAGTCAATCTGTAGAAATTGGTCCCGCGACTTTAAGTTAATAAATGGGTTGTTATATTATGCAAAATATACAACCACACTAGGTGAATTAAGGGTATTTATACCCAAAACATTACGTAAAGATGTTATGCGAGAATTCCATGTCTCGCCGATGGCGGGCCATCTAGGCAAAAAGAAAACCTACTTAAACTTAAAAGACGCATGTTATTTTCCGTACATGCGTAAATATATTTATAAATATGTAGCAACCTGTGACCAATGCCAAAAATTTAATTATAAGAACGGATTACCAGCTGGTCGATTAATTCCGATAGTAACGAATTTTCCGAATGAAAACGTATCTTTAGATTTATTAGGCCCATACCCTGCAACTAGTCCGGAACGTTATAAATTTATTTTAATAATAACAGATAATTTTTCTAAATGGGTTTGAAATAGTTCCCTTAAGGAAAGCTTCGGCTAAAGCAATTGCCAATGCATTTTTTGAGAATTATATTTCGCGTTATGGAGCTCCAGTTAAATTAATAAGTGATAATGGCCCCCAAATGATATCTGAAGTTTTTGAGCAAGTATGTCGCAGGTTGAACATAAAACACGTTGAAACGGTGGTATATCGTCCACAAGCTAATCAAACGGAAAGAGTTAATCGTACTCTTCTAAAAATGATTTCGAGTTTTGTCGCGGATAATCACACTAACTGGGACCAATTTCTGTGTGAGTTTAGTTACGCTTTAAGGACACCAGTACATGAGACAACGGGTAAAACACCGGAGGAATTATTTTTAGGTCGAAATTTAATCACTCCATTTCAAAAATTAGTAATTTTAACTGATGGATCAGACTCAGTTTGTGGAAATATAGAAAAGTTGTTTGAAGAGGCTAGGATACATACAAAGCGCCAGCACGAGAAGTGAGCGAAATATTATAATAAGAAGAGGCGTGAAGTTAATGTGAAGGTTGATGACCTAGTGTTGGTTCAAACTCTCCCGTTGAGTTCGGTGAGTAAGAAAATGGTGGGTAAATTTATGCCAAAGTTTGAGGGACCCTATAAAGTTTTAAGTGTGAAAAATAATAATTTATTAATATTAAAGTTTGGTAAAAGAATAACGGTTAATGTGGATCAGGGGAGAATTTACCATCAAAGAGAATCAGAGGACAGTGTTGCCGAATCGGAAATTGCGGGAAGTAGTGATCATAATGTAGTAGCATCAGACAGGTCGGATGATAGGCAGCCGAGATTCGTGCAATCAGAAAGTGATGGGAATTGTCGTAGAGGATCAGAATCAGGAAATTTGGAAGGTAGTGGAGATATAGTTACGAATAGACGCGATGGAGAGGAGGTGAGAAGGAAAAAGTGTGTGCGGACGGAGTCGACTTTTTCTTCGGGGGGTGGTGTGTATAATTCCAGGAAAAGAAAGCCACGTTGGACGGAGAGAGAGAAAAGAGGAAGGCCCGAATCTTGGGTTGAGAACATACAGAGGAAGAAGAGACCGGAGGCCCAAGTATCCCGTGACAAGAGAAAAATGGCCTCGTCAATGCGGTCTCGTCCCTCAAGAAAGCGGTATAGAAAAGTGGAATCGGAGAGGAAATCGGTAGGAAAAATTCCAGGACCATCCCGCAGATTCAAATGTAACAGGTCCCGTCCAGTCCAGCAGGAAAGGAACTGCCCTTATAACCTCCGGAGCCGACGTCGAGTGGACAGTAGCCAGCATCAAAATCTCGCAGATAGAATTAACGCCTCAGCTGGAGCATATCAGCTTCAGCGGACTCAATGGAAGAGGAGACCCAGAAGGTGGGAGCGCAGGGAGGACAGCCCTGGGACAAGGTCATCCAGTACAGAGGCCGTGGTTGGAGACAAAGCCTATGCAGATTGGATCTAAAGACTAGCCAGGTTGTATAATTCTAATTTGTTTATTTTTCCTCTGACAGACAATTCAGAGTATTTTCCATGTGGGCTAGTCTATTTTTTTTGTAAAATTAGCGTACAAAAGTGTCACTGCGTTGTGTGCATTTTCATATCGATTGAAAAAGCTTTTGTATTTAATTTTTTTTCCAAATTGTGGAAAAACATTTGTTGAATTGCAATTGTTTTGCTACTCTTCAAAGACGTGGCTTTATATGTCAGATTACTTGTATTGTTATTGTAGTATATTGTATGTAAAAAATGTATATATTTTTGTGTGTAATTATTAAGATGTATAAGTAGTGTCTGGTTTCGGGGCGCGGCATAATTAGGAATACTAACAAAAACATTAAGGGGTCTCAGGGGTGTTAATCTCGGATTTTTTCGAATTTTCGAAAAAAATATATGTTGTTCCTCATTTTCTTTTGAACGTTTTGATACTAACCACGTGATAGTGCTACAAAAACTTTGAAAGTTATTAAACAAATTACAAACAGCAATTTAGTAATAACAGTGTTTAAATGGACACATGCCACGCCCAGTTTTTTTTATTTCCGCATACGTTTCATTTTTCTGTTTTTAAAAAGCCTCATGAAATATTTTAAACACTTGGGTGAATGAGAAGGAAACCGGCAACTCAACACATTCATTCTTTCTGTGTTTACATTCTGTTTTGGCAATGCTACCACGTTGTTTGAAATAAGGTATCGAAATTCAAAACAACGTTGTTTAAAATCGTTATCGAAAATCAAAACATTATTTATCTTTTGATTTGAAATGGAAAATATGCATCCTAGGCCTTCAGGTAAGCGTCCTTACAAAAGAAGATTTAGAGGGAACCAATTCATGAAGGTATGTCCTGATACAAATGTTCCAGAAAGGAGAGATACAGGTAAGTGTGCTTCCAGTTATAAAATCTCAGGAATTCAGACTTCATTAAAGTCAAATCTTGTTCAGGTAAGTGAAAATTTCAAAGGATATCGTATTTTTGATTTTATTTCAACCTTTAAATCTATTTTGTCAGTATCATGCTGTTTAAAATGTCATAAGATATTAACAATTAATGAAAACTCCACTCGTGGTTTATGTTCGAATTTTGAAATACATTGTAAAAACTGTGGGAGTATTTGTACTTTTTCAAGATGTAAAAACACTGGGAATAAAAATAATGCTCCAGAAATTAACAAAAGATCTATTTTAGCAATGAGATGCATAGGTCAAGGTTTAGAGTCATTAAAAACCTTTTGTGCTATAATGAGTCTTCCTAATCCTGTTGAACAAAAATCATATGATGTTATTAATAATAAACTTTCACTTGTTATGAAGGAAGTCGCCGAAGAAAGCAAGAACAGGGCAGCTGTCGAAAATTTTAACTCACTAAGTTTAGAAACATTAATTAAACTAGCACACAGAAATGACTACTCAAAGGGTACTCTCCACTTCATTTTATTCTTCTTTTACATAAATTCCCTACAGTGCATCCCATTCGGGCGAAGATCAGGGGAAAACCTTCCTTTAAGGAAAAAACCCTGATCATGCACTTTACTTATGTGCTAATAAATATAAAAAAAATTTACAATAATATCTTCGTATGACATCAATCTTTCAACTCATCACTATGTTCAGGGACTGCTGCCCTAAAAGGAAACCTTGTCAATTTTCTTTCTAAAACATGACATTAAATGCATAGAACCTTATACAACTTCCTTATTGACATAAACATGGCATACATTATATTATATATAATCTCATAACAAAATAACCTTTAACTCGTTTCATTTTCAAAAAATTCCCAATCAATCGCGCTGCGCTGTTAAGGGGTCTCAGGGGTAATAAAAATGTTTCGAGAGCACAAAATATGAACAATTTTCGACTAGAAATAATTCTTTCAGGTTAAAATGAAATAATTTGATTCTCTTACACGTTTTTTATAAAGCAATAAAGTTTCAAAAAAGTATAAAATGTCTAAAATATAATCATAATTTTAAAAAAAATAAGCACATAAATATAAGAAAGTTTTTTGTAAGAAACAAATAGTAAGTTTTACGACGCGCATGATATTTTCTGCAATAATAATTCTAATTACTAGCAATAAGTTGATTTATAAAGTCAAATATATCCTTATTACATGGTAGCGATTTTATATAAATAGAATAAAAAATAATATTTTTAAAAATAAAAAAATTAAATTTTTTAAAAAAATTTTTAAAAAATTTAATTTTTTTTGAAATATTTTTAAAAATTACAAATATGTAATACTATAAATAGCTAGGATTTAAAGATTATGATTGAGTTTATAATTCTGTAAAGTTTTATGCATCAAAGTATGATTGTTTTTGAAACGCAATGCGCGTACGTGAAAAAAACACAAACTGAGAAAAAAGACTTTAAAGTTTTAAATTGAATTTGAGAAAATAAATTTTAAAACTTACATGCTAAAATGCTCCAGAATCATACGATATGCCTTCCTGTTGCTCAAACAGCTCAATTTCTTTACTCTTTTTTAATTTTTTTGGCTCTGCGAGCTTCAAACGATGATGCTAAGCTCCTCTTTCTTGACGTAAAGATTCGATGATTGTCACGTTCAGCTAGGGACACACAAATATTTTTGTTAATTTTTAAGCCAAATTTCTCTAAAATAGTAATAAGTATTTGATTTCCATCATTAAAAATGCTGGTTGCAAGATTTGGAGCAATCTCTGCAATCTGAAGGCTAGAACCAATCGTCTTAGGACAAAACTTCCAGATTAATGAATTTAAACTTTCATTAGGATTCTGTGTCTTACCTCCTAAACATTTCCTCAGGAGTGCCAGATGAGATAAGTCTGCAAATACAGGCTTAATTACATCTCGAACAGCTTTAGCAACTGAGGGTTTGTGTTTATAATTTTGTAAATTATTATTAATTGCAGCATTATACTTACACCATGTATTTGGATTTGTAGGACAAAACCAGTGCATCGGTTCATCATCGGTGCTGCAAGAATGACCCCAAACAGCCCAAATGGCTTTCCGCATTTCCTCTACACTAGTAGAATTGCATCGAATAGCATTATCATAGTAATGCGCAAGCTTATTAATTAAACTATCGGTTTAACTACCTTTACCGCCTATACTTTTACCATCAGATAATTTCTTTTTACCATATACTAATTTAAGCTTCCTAAGTCTTGTATCCATTCTCTTTTGCACATGGCCTACACATTCTATTTTCTGAATAAGATGGTCATCGCCATACGGCTTGTTTTCAGAAAGTGCATTGAATGTTTTTTTGTTGCCATCTCCTATGTAGTTCGAATATTTCAGGTTGTGAAGTTTTTCTGATCGATTAAAAATCCTCAACATCCCGTCAACCTCCATCTTACCAGCAGAGCCAGAATAATTTTTTCTGCATGAAATCTTATGCGCTCTTAGCCATTTATTGTACTTGATACCAAACTTTACCCCTTTATAACTGTCGAATTCTTTGCAAAATGAGGACAACACTTCCCTATCCAAAACCTTACCTGTTTCGCTCCCTATTAGAGTACATACTCCAATCAACGATGAATGTCCTCTCGTCTTCCAGGTCCCATCACCACTTACCGTTAAAATGTTATCAGGTGACGAAGAATTTTCTTCGACAGCTGCCCTGTTCATGCTTTCTTCGGCGACTTCCTTCATAACAAGTGAAAGTTTATTATTAATAACATCATATGATTTTTGTTCAACAGGATTAGGATGACTCATTATAAAGCAAAGGATGCGACAGTTATAAAGGGGTAAAGTTTGGTATCAAGTACAATAAATGGCTAAGAGCGCATAAGATTTCATGTAGAAAAAATTATTCTGGTTCTGCTGGTAAGATGGAGGTTGACGGGATGTTGAGGATTTTTAATCGATCAGAAAAACTTCACAACCTGAAATATTCGAACTACATAGGAGATGGCAACAAAAAAACATTCAATGCACTTTCTGAAAACAAGCCGTATGGCGATGACCATCTTATTCAGAAAATAGAATGTGTAGGCCATGTGCAAAAGAGAAGGGTACAAGACT